>CAJUYG010006497.1:0-12087 GCA_910591675.1 Galerucella calmariensis | reverse complement strand
CAAGGTTCAGCAATAAGAGCGATTTTAGCTGTTAAATACAGAGTATATAGCAATAAAAGTAATATGTACTTTGTTAAAATTCAATATTTGTGGTGAAACCTTCGCTTTTTCACATTTCTCTGTCAAAATGACAAGTCCAAGTTTAATGATCTTCTTTCTAAATAAACTCTGTTAAAAAAAAAACAAGTTTCTTTTAAAGTTGTCTTAATACGATCCATATTAGAATGCTGGGCGGAATGAAAAGCGTTGATACTGAAATTGCAAGCGCTGTTAGCGATTAAAAAAGCAAGGTCTATCAATAAAAGCACTTAAAGCGGTTAACTATAGAATATAACAATAAGAACGCTTCGAGATTATAGAATAAATTGGTTAAAGTTTGCTTAAGTGTAAATTTTTGTTGCCTCGTTATACAAAAATAAATAAGAAGGTAGCTCTCTTTCCTTTGTTGTATAAAGAACCTCCAAACGTTTACATTATAATTAATAATTTTACTCACAAATAAAAAAATCAAAAGGTGCTCAATCCGATATATACGTAAACGCAATATTCTAATAAAAATTAATGATTTATACAAAAAGGAAATCAACCCTCGTATTATACGCAGAAAAATAAATTATTAGAAAACTTCAACTCACGTTTTTCCTTAACTTTCCTCTCCTCCCTCAACTTCTTCGATTTTTGATAGGTATCGGTATTTTTAGCATCTAAAGTTGCGTGCCTCTTCTCAGACATACTCTGTCTACCGAAAGCATCCCTGGAAAATCCTTGAGGATTCTCCAAGGATAATTGACTTGCATACGTAGCGTCTGTACATTGAATAGTAGCTTGCGACGAGGAATCGGTACTTTTATCACCATTACTCACAGATAAAACGACTTTACTGTCTTTTCCGTCCGGTTCATGTTCGATCCGGTTTTCTGCCGGATTGACGGGGATTTTGTTCGTAACGTGGACGTTAATCCTGCAAAAAATATAGCAACAATAAGGCACATTTCGCGGATTTTACTAAAAATACGTACTTTTGTTGATGCTGACTAGGATGCGTCAATATTCTAGATCCGTATTCGTCTTCTATGAGAATAGGTTCAGCCGTAGCTATGTTTACAGTGGTGCCGGACATATTGCCGAATGAGCTATTTCCAAGCATGCTACTCGACCAAGTATCGTGGGTAGCCTGAAAAAAAAAATGAAATATGGAGAAATTAAATTGGAAGTACCCCCCGTAAAGTTTATTTTTGATAATTTCCATTAGCGTACTATCCAATTTTTAGAGGTACCATGGGCGTTTGATAGAATTTTAAAGGGGATCAATTTATTTGAAAAAAAATTTAATGCAAAAATGTTTCAATTATTTGCTAAAAATTACCAGCTACCACGAAAATACGATAAATTTTTTGTATAGGGTTCATTTATTTGTCAAAATTTTCATCTACTATAAGCGTACGAAGCATTTTTTCAAAGGGGTTAATTTAATTGCGAGAATTTTCATTTAACATAAGCGCACAATCAAATTTTTCGAGAGGTTTCAATTTCCCAGCTACCATGAACGTAGGTTAAAATAGTTGTAGAGGGTTCATGTATTTGTAAATATTTTTATCTACCATGCGCGTCCGAAAACTTTTTTAAAGGATTTAATTTAATTGTGAAAATGTTTATTCACCATAGGCGTACAATTACATTTTAAAAGAGGAATGATTTATTTGTAAAAATGTCCTAATATAACCATACAATAAAATTTCCAGAGGTGGTTTATTTCTTGAAAGAAATGTCCACCTACCATAGGCGTAGAACAAAATGTTTTACGGGGATCAATATAATTATGGAAATTTGCGTTTACAAAAATTTCCATCTATTACGGGCGAAAAATGAAATGGTGATGGCGGGTTGAAATTTATAAGTGAAAAAATACCCTTTTAGCATAGGCGTACGATAAAATTTTAATAAGAGATTAATTTATTGGTAAACATTCTATAACTTGGGCGCACCGTGAACATTTTCAAAAGGGGTTGATTTATTTAAGGAATTTTTCATTTACCATGAGCGAACAATGAAAATTTTTAAAGGGGCTCATTATTTCAAAAAAATTCAATCTATTATGAACGTACGATATACAATTTATTGTAACAATTTGTTTAAAAAAGGTTCATTTATTTTCTTGAAAGGAATGTCCACCTACCATAGGCTCACGACATAAATTTTTAAGGGGATCAATTTCATCATCGAAATTTTCATTTAGAAATGTCCATCTATTACGGGCTAAATATGACATGGTGATGGCTGGTTGAAATTTATAAGTAATTTATAAGTGGAAAAATACTCTTTTAGCATAGGCGTACGATAAAATTTTAATAAGGGATTCATTCATTGTAAACATTCTATAACTTGGGCGTACGGTAAACATTTTCAAAAGGGATTAATTTATTCAGGGGATTTTTCATTTACCATGGGCGTACAATGAAATTTCTTAAAGGAGTTCATTATTTGAAAAAATTTCAATCTATTATGAATATGAACGTACGTTAAACAATTTTTTGCAACAATTTAATTATTTATTTGTTTTTTTTTCCTTACCTTGTAATAACTTTCGTTTCTCAGCTGCTGTTGTTGAAATTTCCCATTTCCCGTCAATCTTTCCAAGACCGGATTCCACGTGTGCATCGGGCTTAACGGACTAACGTGTCCGTTGGTGTGTACTTGTGGTTTACTATCGGAAATATTTCCGATTCCACCGTGTGGATTGAAAATAACGGTGTTGGCAGAATCTCCGCTAGTTCCGGAATTGTTCACAGATTCGCTTTTCTCTAGAGAATCACCACTTGAAGTACTAAAAAAAATAACGTGTAAACAAGCTGAATGATTAAATTTTTATAGAAAATTTCGTTAAAATAACAAAGATGTCAGCACCAGGTGCCAATAGTAGCAGTGGCGTGCTGTATTTTAGCCTAACAAGCTTTTTTTATGTAGAAAATTGACAATTTGCACTTTCTCCCTTCTAGTAGATAACTTACTTTAAAATACTATCGACGGAGTTCTTCCTACAGCTAGCATTCGGCGATTCGACTTTCCTCGCAATAGTCAACGTGATATGGCCGGGTACGGGTCCTTCCGTATGCGGTATGGCGTTTTTTAACGTCTCCATGGCGTCGCTGTTGGTCTGTTGTAACAGCGAAATTCCGTTAACGTTCAGTAATTGATCGTTGGTACGTAGTCGGTTGTCTCTAGAAGCCGCCCCACCGAACATAACGCCCTTGATGAATATCCCTAGGTCTTTGGTACCGCTGGTTTTTCCTTTTACGCTTATGCCTAAACCGGCTTTTTCCGAATCGTGAACTGGTATGTTGAAGGTGAGGATTTCGCGGTGTTTCCACGGGAACACCATGGTTTCGTCGATTTGATCTGAAGGCTGAATAAAAATTGTTAATATCAAAAAAATACAGAGTCTATTATACAGGGTGTCCCACGACGGGTTAAAACTATCTGTATATGGCAAAATACTTACAGTATAAATTTTTACGGTTCGGTTTTCGGATGCGATCTTTTTAACTAAAATATTTTCAAAGATGGCAGACTTCCGGTGTTACCGGAAGTCGACTGCAACTGTTATTTTGAATAGAACACCATGTATATTAATACATTTTTGAAATCTACGTAAAATTTTAGTATAGTTTTGTCTGAAAACTTTTTTCGAAAAATGCATACTTTTTGAGTAATTGATTTTTTTGTAAAAAATTTGACCGTTGCAGACCCTTGTAAATTATTTTTTTACGAGGATACCCTCAAAGATATGAAAATGGTTTCTGTTCGGCTGCTTTTAGCAAGGTCAGACGTATTTTAATCTATGTTGAAAATTTTTTTCATTTTATACAGGGTGTGTATAAAAAGTGTTCAAAGTTTAACTTCATAAATATCAAATTTCCTTATTTTTTTAAATAGAACCACCCAGTTTTTCTATTTTAATGCATTCAGGGGGGATAAATAAGGCAAATTCATGTATACTTTCCTATACCTAAACCTTACCGTTATCCTGGTATTAAATGTTTTCCGTAAATTTTTGGAGATGCAGGATATCTTACTGCAAATAAAGCACATAATATATGTTCTTGTAACAACTTTGCCATATTTACCATGTATTAAAAGCAAATTTACATAATCTTTTTTATTTCTTAGTGCTTGTATCAACGGGTCAAAATAAAATTTAGACCACACCTGCATCTCTCAAAATTTACAGAAAACATTCAATATCTCGATAACGGTAAGGTTTAGGTATAGAAAAGTATACATGAATTTGCCTTATTGTTTACCCCTGAATGCATTAAAATAGAAAAAACAGGGTGGTTCTATTTAAAAAAATATAGAAATTTGATATTTATGAAGTTAAACTTTGAACACTTTCTATACACACCCTGTATAAAATGAAATTTTTCAACATAGATTCAAATAGGTCTGACATTGCTAAAAGCATCCGAACAGAAACCATTTTCACATCTTTAAGGGTATCCTCTTAAAAAAATAATTTGTAATGGTCTGCAACCGTCAAATTTTTTACAAAAAAATTAATTACCCAAAAAATATGCATTTTTCGGAAAAAGTTTTCAGACAAAAGTATACTAAAGTTTTACGTAGATTTTGAAAATGTATTAATGTACAGGGTGTTCCATTTAAAATAACAAAGTTACAGTCGACTTCCGGCAAAACCGGAAGTCTGCCATCTTTGAAAATATTTTAGTTAAAAAGATCGCATCCGAAAACCGAAACGTGGAAATTTTCATGATTTTACTATAAGTGTTTTGCCATAATATAACAGATAGTTTTAACTCGTCGTGGGACACCCTGTATAAAGGATGTAAAAGTAGGAAGTTTGATCTAAATTTATAGAAAAAGCTTCAAGAGGTTCCAATTATTTCTACTGTTTCTTCTCTATTATTTTTCCAATGTTCAATTTCGATATATATTTTCTAGAAGTAGTCACATGTTTTGACAGAAAGATTGGAGATGAGGATGTTGGTATAAAAATTGAGAAACCATAGCACATTTCAAACGCCGAGTTTATACTGTAGAAAATATTAAAGAAGACTCCATGTAAGAAGCTAAGGATAACTCATAGGTAAGGCGGAGGTGCGTCAAGTATCAAAAGGTTGACAAGTAACGGAGGTAGTAAGAATGAAGAGAATGGATAGAAAACTTTCCTAGAACTAATATAATAAGCAAAGGACAACTCTTAGATAGTTGGGAGATGAAAGGAAGCATCAAACCAGTACATGAAGACTGCTACCTTGTCAGTTGATGCTAAGTTTTGTCTAAACAAGATTTAACGAAGGTGGAAGAAGTAACAAAAGATTAGCGAAGAATGGAGAGGTTTTGGAAGCAAAATAACATTGAAGATAATACTGCTTGGAAATAAAACGAGAGATACTTGTAATAAGCAAAGAACCGAGGTCGTTGGAAGAGGAAGGCAAAAAAGCGAATGGAGGCATCATACCAATACATAATTGATTGGACATGCTCAATATTGTCTAAACTAGACTCAACGAAGGTGCTAGAAGTAACAAAACTTTGGAAATGAATGGAGATACTTTGGAAGCGATCATACAGGTTAACACTAAATGTAAGAATAAATAAAATAGACAAAAGACTTGTCTAGAGCCCATATAATAAGCAAATGACGATTCTTAGGTCGTTGGGAGAGGAAATGAAAGCAAAAAAGAGAACGGAGGCATCAAACCAATACATACAGTTTGCTACCTTGATAGTTAATGCTCAATACTGTCTAAGCTAGACTCAATGAAGGTGTTAGAAGTAACAAAACTGTGGAAAGGAATGGAGAGACACCTTGCCAGTTGATGCCCAATTTTGTCTAAGCTAAACTAAACCAAGGTGCCTAGTAACAAAAAATTGCAAAGGAATAAATAGGCTTTGGAAGCGAAAATTCCATTCGAAGTTAATACGAAATGGAAGGATAAAGAGATATAGATAAGACTTAGACATAAACTATATAATAAGCATAGGGAGGCTTTTGAGTCATTGGAAGGCAGGAAAGGAAGCATCAAACCAGTACCAGAACACTTCTACCTTGCTTGGTGACACTTAATTTTGTCTAAACTGTGGAAGCTGCAAAGTTACATAAAAACACAAACCACCATAACCAATTTAAAATTATAAAACATAAAAAACCATATTTACATTGCCATTGACGGCGTCCTGGAATTGCGAGATGATTTTCGCTACCGATCCTTTTTCGGGAGTGCGATTCTGTAGAGCCTGCAGATGACTTTGTGGTAATGGTGGGATGCTCGGTGGTACATCTTCGGTTGTTTCCTCTTCGTGGACTTCTTTTAGGTCGACGTCCTGTATAAGAAATAAAATGCTAAAGCCCAACAATATTTATGCAAAAAAAGACAAC
The DNA here is from genome assembly GCA_910591675.1 of Galerucella calmariensis. NCBI lineage: Eukaryota > Metazoa > Arthropoda > Insecta > Coleoptera > Chrysomelidae > Galerucella > Galerucella calmariensis. Next base: position 5,687 of record CAJUYG010006497.1, on the reverse strand, counting down.
AGTTGCCCCTCGACTCGATACAACCGCATTTTAAGCTACACCGTAAATAGCGCATTCTATTTAACGTTAAATGAATCAAATACTTACAATTATTCTTGGAAGGATGTTTTCAACGACATCCTCTTGTCGGGAAACGACTATTTTGACTTTACTACCCAACGGTAGACTTTTTATTAAAGCCACTGCTTCGCTTTGCGTTTTGCCCGTCATTTCTTTGTGGTTCACTTCTAAAAGTCTGTCTCCTATTTTGAGACGACCGTCTTCTATAGCTGGACCCTAGAAAAATATTACAAAATATTTATGAAAAAAACATCTTTAAATTGGGATACAGTTTAGGCACCGAGTGCCTTTCATTAAGCGCTGGAAAAATTATGGAAAATATCAAAAACATGCTTTTAAAGTTGAGTTTTTTTTGGTATTTCTGGAAAATATTACGGAAAATGGTAAGAACTGGGACAAAATAGGAGCCTTATTGCAGACACCGGTTGCCTTTTTTTCGCCCTTTGAGAAAAGCATTATGGAAAATGGTACAAATAAGTACAAATCAATATTTTGAGCCAAATTTTAGGCCTTACACGGATCGTTTTTTAGTCCTTTTTGGAAAACTTATGGAAAATGGTGAGAACAGAAACAAAATAGGGTTTAGGATCACATTTCACGTACTGATTACCTTTTAAGGACCGTTTTTATAGCTTTTGGGAACAACTTTAAAAATTAGCATAAACCATTAGCCTTTTGAAGCTGAATTTTTCGGTCTTTCTGAAAAAAATATGGAAAATGGAATGAACGGAAAAAAAAACAATGTTTGAAGCCATATTGCAGGCACTGATTGCCTTTTAAGGATCTTTTTTAGTCCTTCGGGGAATAAGTTATGGAAAATGGTAAGAATAGAAACAAAACAATGTTTTGAGCCGCATATCAGGCACTGATTGCGTTTCAAGGATAGTTTTTAAGTCCTTTTGGAAAAAAATTATGGAAAATGGTAAGAGCAGACATAAAATATGGTTTGGGGTCACATTTCAGGTACTGATTACCTATTAAGGTCCGTTTTTATACCTTTTGGGAACAACTTTAAAAAATAGTATAAACAGTTAGCCTTTTAAGCTGAGTTTTTGGTCTTTCTGAAAAAAATATGGAAAATGGAATGAACAGAAAGAAAAACAATGTTTGAAGCCATATTGCAGACACTGATTGCCTTTCAATGATCGTTTTTTTAGGCCTTCAGGGGAAAAGTTATGAAAAATGGTGAGAATAGAAACTAAACAATATTTGGAGGCTTATTGCAGACACTGATTGCCTTTCGATGATCGTTTTTTTAGTCCTTCGGGGAAAAAATTATGGAAAATGATAAGAATAGGAACATAACAATGTTTTGAGCCACATTTCAGGCACTGACTGCCTTTTAAGGATAGTTTTTTGGTCCTTTTGGCAAAAATTATGGAAAATGGTAAGACCACAAACAAAATAGGGTTTGGGGTCACATTTCAGGTACTGATTCATAGGCGTGCACAGACATTTTTATTAGTGGTGATCAAATATCAAATCGGAATCTTTTGATGAAAAATCAAAGAGCCGTGCCCGCCGAAACATTGCTTTTGCATATTGCCGCCCTTCATTTTCTTACAATTCATTTCATTCATTCATAAAAAAACTGCTTCCTCGTATCATTGAAAGAACGTTAAAATTTAAAAATTTTAAAATGTTTTCAATAGATTGATATTATGAGGAATTGGGGTGGACCTGCCCCCCCTTTAGGCACGCCTATGTATTGATTAACTATTAAAGACCGTTTTTAAACCTTTTGGGGTCACATTTCAGGTACTGATTGCTTTTAAAGGGCCGTTTTTAAACCTTTTGTGAACAACTTTAAAAATAGTCTTTCAAGCGGAGTTTTTTTAGTTATTCTGGCAAAAATTATGGAAAATGGAAAAAACAGAAGCAAAACAATATTTTGAGTAAAAATTCAGGTACTGATTGCCTTTTAAGGGTCGTTTTTTTAGTCTTTCAGAGAAAAACACATGAACAAAACAATGTTTTGGGTCTAATTTTAGACATAACAAACTCAAGGACTCTAAAAAAAGATTAATTTCAATAAACCCATCCTACTTATCATAGAAATAACTGACGTAGGTGCTAAGAATAAAACTGTGAAATTCGATCCCACGACTGCGCCACTTAATTTTTGTACAAAAAAGAAAACTTACCACCGCATTAATGTTTTTGATATAAATAGGACACTTTCCTCCAGCAGGGTTGTCTCTAGTAGTTATACTGAATCCTAGACCGTGCGCTCCTTTCGTTAATTCTATTTCGATTTTCCTTCCTATTTTTCTCGTATTCGCAGTTAATAAACCTTTAAGATTTTTCGAAATGGCCGGTACTTTTTTCGTAGGAGATACAGTCGCCACTTTCGTATTTGTACTTTCTGTAAGGTGTCCTTAATTAAAGAATGTTGTGTTACTACAATTTTAATCATTTATTCGAAAATAATTCAGAAATTTTTTTTCCAAAAATCAGGAATATAAAGTAGAAACTTACGTTTTTGTTCGCACTCTACCATCGAAACGTTTTCTTTGTCGTCGGGAAAACTGGGATAAATTGGAGGTGGCGGTTTCCTTAAACCCTCCAAGCCGGACGTCTTGATTACTTTCAGTCTTAGTTCTGGCGAAGTTAAGGAGAGTTTGAATAATTCTTGGACCCTAAAACAAATCGAGACAAAAGTGAAAGAAGGCTCAGGATGTGGAGTTTACTCCAGAGCACTAAGCCTATGGATTAAGTGGGGAATGGGAAACAATACCAGCGTGGTTCAAACAGAACTGGCTGGTATCTCAATTGCCACAAAAGAACTAACCAGAAAAGGAATTTCTGACAAAAACATACAGAAATCAAAACAAAGATTTTCTCAATTTTTTTCGCTTTCTCTTAGACTTCAAAGTAAAAAAAGAAGGAACTAACTAAATAATTTTTCTTACCTTTGAAACGGCATATTAATCAAATTTTCTCCATTAATTTCAACAACTCTATCATAAATAGTCAATCTTCCATCTCTATCGACCCTCCCACCTGGTTCTATCCCTTTAACCAGCAATCCCTTTTCTCTACCCAACGTATCGTAATCTGGAATAACGTGAATACCAAGTGGGCCAGGTTCGTTTCTTATTACTATGACTTCTTCGCCGTCGATGCCGGTGGAGTTGTTTGCTTGACCCAAAGGTTCTTTCCGTCTTGATTCTCGAGGAAGAGAGCTGGAAATGTGTCTGGCAGTGGCAGCCCGTTCTGCAGCTTCGGCCCATCGGTACCTGGAAACAAAACAAAATAATAAATAGATATTGTTTTATTGCTCGTTTTATTGTGATTGAAAAAGTTTGGGGGAATTTATATGAAAAAAGATTGTTCCGAAACAATGGAGATATATTGAACGGGAACTGAAGGTTTGGAAAAAGCACCAAGCATCTTTCAAGAAGAGATTGATAAAAGATTATGAAGGCAAAGGATTAATATAGTATCGGATAATAAAGCATGGGTCGCAATTTGTGCACACGTGCATGTTTAACTTTTATTGGTACTAGTTTTCACAGCCATCTGGCCAGTCAATTTGTCATAAGCTCTCTCCTCACAAACTTAGAATTGGTATTTACATTGTATTCGGAACCTAACACTCTGAAAGATTGAGAAAAGAGTATCTTTAAAATGGAAATTCACGCCGTGGGTGTCCAGTTCAATATTGATAAAGGATATAGAAGGTGAAGGATTATCATAATGTCTTATAGTCAAGCAGCTATTAAAGCACTAAGCTCTTGTGTAATCAGTTCTAAAATGGTGTGGGAATGTCTAGGCAAACGCAATGAACTAGGCGATAACAATATAGTCACCTTACTATGGATTCCAGGACACACTGGAATAGAAGGAAATAAAATAGCAGATGAGCTAGCAAAGAGGGGGACTGAAATACCCTTTTGGGGGCCTGAACCCTTTTGCGGAATCAGCCCCAATGTAATATTGGAAGAAATAGGCAAAGCCGAAGAAAAGAGATCTGACCATTGGAAATATCGAGTAGAGCCTAGACAACCATTCTACTGAGTGACTACAGCCTTGAGATCAAATTAATGTATAAGTCAAAGTAAAACTGCACTAAGTGTTTCAACAGGGATCCTAACGGGACATTGTCGCCTGAATGATCTGAATATACATACATGCATTGTACTCGATACTTGTCAAATATTACATTTGAAATGCCTGTGCTGTTGAGTACAATCCAAATGAATGAATGAGGACCCGTTAAGTTGAAAGCAAATTTAATAATAGATGAACTAGAAAAGAACAAGGAGGAACCATAGGATTACGGTAGCAGCACTAACCTAATGTTGGAAGTAATAGGTAAAACTGAAACAGCAAGAAGATCTATCCATTGGAGAGACAACTAAGTATAATAAATACACTGGATACCTCGAAAAGATCTAACTAGTGGAGGGAGAAGACTGTAAAGTGCTTGGAATGAAAGAAGAATCCATTCACATATTTACAGGATGTACAACATTACAGAATCCAAGAGAATAAACCACTGGGATGCCTAAACTGAAACCTGTCAATATTCTAAGTACTTAAATAAATAGCACTAAAGGAACTACTGAGTCTCTGAGCCTTTTTTTAGGAAGTGAATAGGTGCCACAATGGATATTTCAAGTCCCTGGAAGCGGTTTATGGAAAATTATATGGAAAAAAACTGGAACACAGAAAGATCAATGATTAAACCCAGTGGAGGAACACTCCAAAGCAGGTACACAGTAAAACCTTTATAGGTGACACATGTGTAAAACGGGCCGAAGAACTACTGAATATCAGTAGGAATAAGCTAAGAATTATTACAGGTTATTTAACGGGTAAAAGATCACCTGCATAAAATAGGGTTATATAACGGGGACCTCAGCTGCAGACTCTGTGGCATGGAGACAGAGACCGTAACCCATATCTTATCTGACTGTGAGGCACTGGACTCGAGGAGACAAACAGTCTTCGGAGAAGCCAATGTGCCACCTGAAATATATGGCACACATCCAATAGACCTATATCGTCTACTCGAAGGTACGGGGATAAATGGATGGGTGGAGTAAAGTACAATAAGCCAATAGGATGCAGTGCTCCTGGCATCAGAACGGCTTACAAAACACAAAAAAACCCACTACTAAGTTGATAATTTTATCCTGGATAAGTAAATTTTGAGTTAAATCACTTACCCAGCACCATCAGCTCCCAAAAACTGCATGGATAATCTATTGCTACCATCTCTGGTGATTTTCCTGAAGCCATGATCTTCTTCTTCCTCCCTGGAATCGTCCATCCAATCGGGACTCGCGTATCCGGAACTGGGAGGTTCCAGTATCAAAGGAGCAGCACTCCAGCGTTTAGGATGTTCGGTGGGAACGGGAGGACCTGTCGGAAGTTGATTTAAGCTGGGTTCGCTGCCTCGTCGAACTTGTAGAACCGGTACTCCGTTCGCAATTTGTTCGCCGGTTACTTCTATGTCTGTACGAGGGTAATTCGGGCCGTATTTGTGTTCACCGTCCTAAAACAACAATTAGAAACTCATATTAGATTATTTGAATAAAAGATTTGTTGTAAATTTAAAAATCGTTTAATGTTAAAGACAAATTATTATCACGTCAAGGAAGGATCGTTAAAAATTTATT
>CAJUYG010006496.1:0-12087 GCA_910591675.1 Galerucella calmariensis | reverse complement strand
CAATAACTTGAAAATTAGGTAAGTTCTACTACACAACATAATATCAGAGAAGTTAGCTTACAAATCTCACAGTTTGTTTTTCTAATCGAAATCTACATTTAAATTCAATATCAGACCATATTTCAAAATGACTGGGTCTATTTCTAAAGGTTTGCGGTCTTCTAGTATGTAAAAAACCATTCAAAATTTGTAAGAAATCTTCATCGTCGGTTAATTCTTCTAATAATTCGTTCATTTTGATTGAAATAATGAATTATCAGATATTCAAACTCACTTTTTAAGGTTAACAACTCAACGTCAAATGCCAAAACCCTCTTGAACCACCTTTGAACGCCCTTCGAGGACCGTTCACGTAAACTTCTATTTGAACCACAGATCAGTAGTGACTGACGTACTTACAACAAAAATTTGCAATCAAGGGGCATCTACCAAATTCGACCTTGCACAATTATGCTTTGTATATTTTTTTGTTTCCCTACGTCCTCACGTTTAAGTTCACATAACGAAAATTTTATTAGAAATATGAAAGCTCCGCAACATGTAGGTAGCCAAGCGGTCCAAGCGGATTTTGGTTCACGTACATCGTCAGTACTGAACTGGGAGACCGCCGAGACCGGCAAGCGTTGTATCAACAATGGAACGGCACGCGACTACCGAAGCAGAGAGACAATGTCAGTCATAGAAGGATAGAAAAGCGAGAGATGGATTTTTATCCGATATTTTAGTGGTAGCAACCGAATTTCAATAAGGAATTGTACGGTCATAAGTAATTTGAGGATTCTGAGATTTTTATATAGTATTCATAAAGCTTCAAATTAGACCCCTTATAAATTAGTTTTTCCATTCAATCCATATTTAATTCTTCACAAGGGCTTAAACTTTGCTTAATATGTGTATTTTTCATATTTTTCACAACAAAATTTGGTTAGCATTTCAAAGTTTTTATTCAATGAGAACTCTAAGTTCAACATTAATCTACATGATATTTTTTTCTTAATTTTCAATACATCCATTACTTCAAAATTCTTTTCCAAAAATACTTCGATATTTTGTCAAATCGCTGCCGATAGATTCCCCTTAAACTCGGTTCAACGCAGAACCACAGTTGAACTATGCATCTATAACCGGGCCTAACTTTCATAAGACGTCACATTCATAGTCTTTGCCGCGCTATGGTATGCTTGTTTAATTGGTTATATTAGGAGAACGACATATTCTATTGACATGAAATTTTCAGAACAATGTTTTTATCTTAGTACTTTGTTTAACGACATTTAGAAATGATTTAAAAATTTAAGTAAACGAGCCCATTAACTGGATAGGAATAATTCATTTTTATCTAATTTTCACATATAAAGTGACAACTTTTCAGGATGGTCACAACTTTGAAATCATCAGTTAAAATATAGCAAATTTACGATTCTTCCAACCACTTAATGAAAATGCGTATCCATTTCTTAAACATTTGAGTGATAATTATTACACATGAAAAGGGTAAATACATAAGAATGGAAAATTAACTAAAAATATCTCAGAACCATAGACTTATGATATAAAGTCTATGCCCAGAGCGGTCTATGAAAGTATTTTAGTTGAATCACCTCCCTTCGGTTATAACGTTTGGTAACGAGAAATTTCCCAACAAAATAATGGCCATCGCTTCTCCCATTGAAGCATAAAACTCAGCAGCAAGAGGTAACTCCATAATTGTATACCAATCCACCCCCTCGTTTCTCGTGGAATGTTAAGCCTAGAGATTAAACAGCATGATATTTTCATCCAATTCGTGTTTCCCAAAACCCTTGGTAGTTTTAAAGACCCCTCTCGATAAATATTAGCGTATAGAATATTTTCAATGTTTTCGTCTTTAGCAGATTTGAGAAATTTCTCGTTTTCTGTTGAAATATGTTTTTTTTGGTAGTATAAATGAAAAAGCCGACGTGTTAGCCCTACATACATCTAAGTGGTCCTGAATAATATACAGATTGCGAAAAAGAGAGAGAATAATAATTGTGGGCAGTTAGTGATGGGCGTATTTAGTTCCAGAGGCTGGAAGCCTGTTCATCGCTTCCCTATTCTAACCGCTGTTGCCAGAAGCGCAGATTTATTTGTACAAATGATATTTTGTGTAAAATAGGGGGCGGTGAACATTCTTCCAGCATAAGAGAAGCTAAGAGAATATTGAACATTTAATACATTTAAAGAATGAAGCAAAATCCATTTAAATTGATGAAAAAAATCTCGTTCCTTAAATTTTATCACATATTTTTTTATTTCCATCAGTCAAAAACATTCAAACAAACCGAATTTATATATAGTATATTACATAACGTGTGCGTAAAGTGACATTTTTCACACGAGTGGGAAATATTGTGGCATGAGCAGAGTGCGACAATCACATGAGTGTGAAAAATCACTTTCGCACGAGTAATGTACAGTATTTTTCCTATGATCACGTGATAATTTCCCCAGATAATGAGTAATTAACATCTGACATATTAATACACAAAATGTTACAATTGAGGTCTACATAATTGATTCCAAAATTAACAATAACTATCAATAGTGACAAAAATTCAAGTAGTTTAACTATATAATATGGGTAGGTTATTACAATTATTAATTGGTTGGATAATTATAGAAATTAAAAGTGAAATTATTGTTGTTCATCATACTTCATACATACTTATCATGAATACCTTTCAAGATGATTACATTTTCCTACTATTATAACAGTTGATTTGGATTAGTTGGTACAACATCGGACTTCTGACGAAGAGAGCGCGGGTTCGATCGTCGACCGCGCCCTAAATTTTTTTTAATCAAGAAAATGACAAAAATTTCACTTTTCAAATAGATCGCTTCAAATTTAGATATTACATAGATAATAAACATAGAACTAGACAATGCGATATATGTCACTTTCCTATGTGATCGTAGGAAAAAATTTTATCAATCAGTTTTTTTTCATATTTTTGCCAAATAAACCAGTTTTTCAAGTTTCCAAGTTTTCTATTGCCAAAAACTAGCAAAAATGATTTCTTTAGAAAAATAAAATAAATTGACTATCGTTAGAATTCACAACATAAAACGTCTCTAGTGAGACATCAAATTCTCCCCTTTTTTCAGGTATTACGCGAAAGGCAATATTAATCCAGCTCTGTCATTCTTACTCGTTCCAAATTTTCATTCAAACTACGGGAAATTGTTGTCGCTTTCCCTTGTTCCTCCAATCTCACTTTGCCGATAGAAATAAAACAGCATCAATGTAGATGATAAGCCTATAATCGTAACGCTTGTATGTGTATTGTACAATATCAATTACGGAGTTTGTCATCCACAGAAGTGATTCAGTTAACTTCAAGAGAGATTTTAGTGATGTGAATGTGTTGTATAAACGAACAGAATTTCACTGCTCAACCTAGGTGCACATATTAATTTTCACGAGGGGGAAATAGTAGATTAGCTTCTTTGAATATAGATCAGATGATTGGAAACATAGATTTTTTATTAGTTGAGACATAAATATTCGTAATTGATACAGATATCAAACCAAAGCTAAGCAGAAATGGACTAAAAGATGTTTTAACTTGTTTCATCTATAAAAACAATGTTTCCACTACCGTGCTTGAAGTACATACTTTGGTCACAGTATGGAGTGCGCAGTACTTCATTTCACACAATAGCAATACGTCTGTTCAGTCTCTATTTAACTCCTTGTGATTGTCGACAATATTCACATTCGTCAAAAACGGTTAAGTTCCATGAATAATTATTTTCATATTTTTTATTGTGTTATTTTGCAATGTAATTTGGAAATTCATGGTTTAGCTCTGGCTGATGCGAAGCTTTTTCCCACTTGAGATGACTTACAGACAATGTTACACCGACAAATTTAAAGCTACGTCTCTGTATTTGATGTTTGCCCATAATTCCAATCAGTGACGAGTTAATCCAAAGTAAGACCTTAGTAAGTGAGGTTATGTTCGCGTTTCCAATACTAAATTTCTGATTAGATTTCAACCGATCTGTATATCAGTAGCGGCTCGTCACTACCATAAACAGAAGGGCAAATGGCAAAGCAATTGAAAATACCCTACCTTGCAGCACATGCGGAAGTTTTTATAGTAATGGTTGTTTCCAATTTCATTCAAAAACAGAATTACACAAATATATTAACTTTTTCAAGGAAACCTAATTGTTTTATGGAGTAATTGCATCTCTCCGCGCATTATCGAAGGTCAGAAGATAACATACATTAGATAATATTAAAGTAGATTAGTTTACAGGGGGGACAGTTTGCCCGGTTGGCATTGCCACATTTCTACCTATAAGACCTTTTGTTTATAGGTACCACTCCTCATCTATAATTTAGTTGGAGGAAGATAGGCTTCTAAGAATCCCTATTGTCAATTTTGAAGCTAGATCCGTAGCCTGATTAGTCTCAGCATAGTTTGATAAGTCTATCCAAAGCCACACGGCATCGGTAAAGGATGAGGAAATATGGCCGATATCTGTCATAAACATACGAATGGCGTACGGTATTTTATTAAAGTATTGAGAAAATTTTATGATCGTTCATATATAGATTCTGATTCATAACTCGGAGCTGGTAGATTTTCGAAAACACCTCAATTCCATAGTTATTAATATTACCGATTACCTATAAACATTAGCAATAATCTTGATTTGGCTGTGACGAGTCTTTCAACGAGGGAATTGATTCATTTTTGACAAATGAACAGACACAAAACCCTACATCATGCAAAATCGCAAATATGTTCATCAATACTAATTTGGAAAAAAAGTTGAAAACGTCTAATGAAATTGAAGATACAATTATTAAAACTGACAATACTAACGCCTCTGGATAATCAATATCAGTCAATAGTCGAAGTGAGAGGAAATAACACACGCAGGCATTTTCCAAAAACAAGTCATCAGGTGGTTGCATAGTAACGGGCTGTTGTTAACAGTGAGCTGCTTGCACTCTCATGTGGTTCCATCTTGGTTTGAATGTTTGATTAGTTAAAGTCTTTTTGCCTTTTATTAAAAAAAGATCATATTGAAATTGTAAAGGTTGACAGATGTCTGATTTTTGTCATAAACAATCTTTAGCATTCCAATGGAGGGGAAAGAAGAAGAAGAAGCTGGAGCATGGGGTAAAGCATGGAGCATGTTGAAAAGGAATACTATCGACAGCTTCACATTTAAACTAGTGACGCATCTGTGAAGTTGCATACTAGTTTCTCTGTCAACATGGAAACTGAATTTGGGATAATTTAATTCTGGAAGATCTCACCTAATAATGTTACGTCATAAAATATAGGAACAGAATTTGAAGTTGATCACCCTATTGAGATCGTTTGTAAGACGCGGTGACCACCACTAAAAAACAATCGTGTGTCACACATGCAGGTCACGCTTCAAGAGCCCTTAACTATCAGCTGCCCTCGATGTGTGTCGCTAGCTCGTGACTTGTGACACAATATACTATTTTGTACGACGCTGCCGGCTTGGTGGAAGCCCATAACACATTTAGAAAAGTGTTTATCTTTAAACATTGAGAAATTGAAAAAATGATATTTATAGACAAAATCCAATTATTCAAAGACTTAAGAACTAACTTTATATGATTATCGCTATATAGTGTTGATAATGAAAAGTGCATTTCCTAATTTTTATCGTTATATACTTACCACTTCAGCTTTATCAAAGTTAAACGTGGAAATATCCAATGTCGGCCGCATTCCTTTCACAGCTTCAGATAAGTTCACCAAACTATTATAGGTACTTCAGCAGGTGACAGACAATAACCCTGCAATAACTAAGTGAGCAGTGTCAGTGACAATCATTGTGGCTACTTTTAGATCATTTATCTGAATATCCAAGTGCAAGAGATTCTTTTCCTATTGTTTGACTTAGTCTCTATTCAAAATACTACGAAATGGTTTGGGTCCGATAATCTCATTTTTCACGAGAACATGAGTAATCTTATTTCCAACACTCCCCTCACGCAGTGGTACTTCGTACAAGATGTAGCGAAGTAAGAACTAGCATTACCTCTAAGACTTTTTATTTATCCATTCACGGGTACAACCCAATTATATCACAAAATATTACGATAGCTAAACGTTAAAAAAGCGATACAGATGTTAGACAGAAACATAAACATTGAATAAAGAGCATGCGAGCAGAAAAATATTTGGAGTAATACAACAAAACAATATATAGAAGCACTATCTCCTTAAAATGCGTTCAATACGATGTCTGCAATTCTCTGATACAGCCAGAAGCAAATTCAAATTTATTTTGTTTCCATCCAAAATAGTTCTGTTCATTGAAGAATGTTTACCGAAATTGCATCGTTGTAATTTAATTGCAAAATTTTTGGAGATTCTAGTGAATCCAGAAGGAACATAAAAATCAATGAAATACAGCAACTGATTACAAATTACAAATTATTATTATGGTAGAATTGGATAATTTATGTATAAACATAATATCCGCACATCCAAGAGACAATTTTGGAAGGTTAAATGTTCTTGAAATTCCTAAATAGGGGTAATCACTTAATAAACTGTGCATTTTGAAGCATGAATACCTAACGAGCTTATTTAGAATTTCGAACTATTCTCGAATGTCGAATGACATTTGTCGTATTCGACATATGTCGATAGAAATTGTCGCACAACATTGGCATCTGGCATTCTCAAATAGGTTCGACATCTAAGTCGCATGAGATAAATTTTGTCGAATAACATGAGCTGGCAACACCGAAATTTCGATATTATATCGTGTTCCATGCCACTTCACTTGTAAAGTTGTAAAATAATGAAATGACAGTAGTAGTTATATGATCTGTGATGACAGTAATGATTTGGTTATTTGTTAGAAGTTAGAATGTACAATGTACTTACTCGAATGTAGAACAAGAATAACAAGATAATCATGGAAAGTGAAACCAAAAAAAATTATTACACCCAAAACCAAAAACGAACATTAATAAATTTAATGCAAGAAAAAGAAAATGAGCCTCTTTTATCTGGAAAATTTTCAAGACATAATGCACTTGCACGATTCCCTTGTTCTATCAAGGGTTCTAGAATAATGATTAGCTCTCCAGCTAATTATTTAGTTAATCTGAACGTTTCAATAAACTTTCTGTCAGATAAAAATGTAAAAAGGCCTCTATATTATATTCCTCGTCTCTCTCGAGGCCGCTGATACATGTCTTGATTTTATAAATTTTCGATAGCAATTAATAAAGCTGTCATTTTCTCTCTACAAAAATTTCTGAAACAGAACCTAACAGAAGTATTAAACAATGTTTTGAGTGTTTTCACTTTTGACATGTATAACGTTAACCTATAAATTTCGCAAGTAATGAAATTCTCGCATTCGACATATTATTATATTGTCGACTGCCTTTGACCATTCTACAATTTGTCTATAAAAAATTTGCGAAGGCGACATTTGAAAATAAGAATATTCATATTTTATTCGACAAAGAGGATTTCTCGCATGCGACTGAGTGGTATTCAAGCACAGATCTAACTAATGAAATTTGAATAATATAGAGGAATGTGGAATTAATATCTTGCGAACATCTTGAAGTCCTGATATAAGCCTATCATTTCAAAAGCCGTTATTCATAAACTCAAAATTATTCGTGAAACTTTATTTATAATCTAGCTGCACATTTAAATTGTAGTTATGAGATGAAATATTGAATAGTCTAGAAAAGTTAGGTTGAGATTGATTATCAATGACAAATATATTAATTAGATAACCTCCTAAGTGCTGCCTAACTGCGTTGGGACACCATCTGTTTCCACCCGTGATTACCATGTAGGCCAGTCGTTGCACTTTTAACAACTCTGTTTCTGCCCTCCTTTGCGCTGCCTGCTGTGGCACGTCCAGAGAAAATGATATTATCACCTACTCTACCAGTTCCACAAATAGGATCGATGCAACTGTCATTTGTGATGCCGTTAGAGTAATGTATGTTACATTTCAGTTCTGAGTAGTGGTATGATTATCATGACTTATCAAAGCGATGCCATCTACGATGCCATATGTTTGTTTACAAATTCAAATGTTCTGGTGCTAAATCATAGTTGTAACAGCAGAAATAGATTGTAGAGCAAATGGAACAGAGGGAAGCCCTGGTGGAGTCTTTATTGGAGTAAAAATCTTTGTCCTAGGACTTTATTCAGTTTTACTAGTGATTTTCTATTATATATTCCTGTTTCCTAACCTCAAATATTATCAAATGATCTAGCAACCCATAACACACCAGGAATTCAAAGTGTACGCAAGGCTTACGACTAGCTGTTATTGTTCTACAATCAGATGTTTTTGGTATTGGATTTAAACTGGCGCCCTCTATCACTATCAGAAATTGAAATACATGGAGATCGATCTCTATATTCTCCATGGTATTTATTGATGCCTCTGAATATGAATAAATAGTATTTCCATCATGCAAATGCTGGATAATTATGCTGTATAACTAATGATATTTTGGAAAATTGAGAAGTACTGGGAAAATATATCCTGAAAATTTCAGTCGAAGACTAAGCCTTCAATGCACCGTCTGACTAACCGCCACTGCTGTGTATATATTAGATCGATGATTATGGTGAGGGTTTGAATTTGAACAATTTCATCGTGTGAAGGAATGGATCAATATCCATAGGTTATCAACGTAATCCATGTTTACACACAGAGTGCGCTGCTAGCAATTATCACTAAAGGATAATATGTTCCATTTGTGGTTAGGTTACGTTATGGTTATTTTTTACTGTGAACTTTAGAATTTTGATATGTATTTAAGCAGCCATTTCGGTTGGATTTGACAAATAGACGAATGTTTGAGAAGCATGGCATCCTAGAGGATTATGATTTCATATTTGTCAAAGAAAAAAAGAGAAATACCATTTATATGTAGTAATGTAATTTCCCCATTTCAAATTAAGCGTCTAAAGAAAATCTATTGCGATATATTACCATAATTTTCAAATTTCCTGAGCGGTAATACTACTACCGGAAACTGACAAATATTAATTAGATTCTGTCAAATTTTGAACACGCAATATTTAGTTTGTTTTATTAAACAACGAAAAAAACCTGTCACTTATTCCTGTATATTATGCTATTGATAAATTTAAAACTCATTGGAGCTGTATTTGAATGATTATTTTCAACAAATTAGGGATAAATAAACAACCAATAGATTCGAAACCAGTAAATTTCAAAAAATTAGCATTTTCATTAAAATGGTAATTATATACTCAAATTTGTTTTGTATCGAACGAAAATATTATTATTTATCTCTCATACAGTATCCTGTGTTTGTTATTTGGTTGATGAAACAGTTTTGAAACGTTCCGAATAATTTGAAGTCTTTTATTATGTATGAAAATACACATTAATCTATCCACGAAGCATATTTGACATTTTGAGGGGTATCATTTATTCCAACTATATGATTTAAGAAAATATATTTGGGAGATACTTGGAGGTCTCCTTGTCTCGTGCACTCCTATACCAGTCCATTCTATTGCTTCAGGCCAATCTATATATCATTGAATGGCATTTTTTCCAAATCTAGAGGTGATTTTGGGATCCCATTCCTACTTGTTACTCCACCCAAGATATTGGGTTTGTGAAGACCAGGAGTTTTTCTAGAGCTTTGTTTCTACCTTGTTCTTCACACCACCATAAATATACAGGGTGATTCATTAAGAATGTCCAGTCTCTGAACTGTAGATTCTAGACCTCAAAATATGATTATTCTGCTTATTATGCCTCATGCAAATATTGCTAGTTTCCGAGATAAGGGGTGCTCAAAGATTAAATTTAAATTTTGATTTTCGCAATAATTTTTCATGTTTCCACAATTTCTGTTTGAAAATTGGCAATTTTACGTTTTTTGGCATGAGGAATCACAATTTGCACTGTAATTTAACATTGCTAATAGAGGGCGCTAGTTACACTTGTTTGTGTTAATTAAATCGAAGTGAACTTTTTTTGGACTGAACTTACAACTTACTTACTTACAACTGAACTCATAACTAAAATAATAAAAAAATATTAAAAAGCGTAAAATTCTACAATAAAAAGTTACTCTTCTTTGATTCGTGTTACTCAATCGGTTATCGAGTTATTTGCTTCTGAGAAGTTCAATGAATTTTAATTTTTTCATAAAAAATCTCATTACTCCTTAAATATGTAACAATAACAAATTTATAAAAACAAAACAAAAATTTTTCGAAGCAAATGCTCAAAGAGAAATTGTGAAAACAAAAAATTATTGCGAAAATCAAAATTTAAATTTAAACTTTTAACACCCCGTATCTCGGAAACTAGCCATATTTGCATAAGGCATGTTGAGCAAAATCATCATATTTTGAGGTCTAGAATCTACAGTTCGAAGATTGGACATTCTTAATGAATCACCCTGTATAGTGGCGTGAAGTTAAGAACCAGTTCCATAGCTACCATTGGGTATATGTCCATTACTCCTAAAGTTTGAATACAGACTACCGAATGAATATTTGCTTTTATTACACGCGTTATACAGATACATGCAATGAGAAATGGAACCTAGTGATTTAATGTATTCTCCGATCTAAATAGTCCACCAAAAAAAAAAAATTCTATAAATTCACCTCAATAAATATCAAGTATTCAGCTGAAGAGCTGGATTTACGGCCACTGTAAGGAACTCCGCCTTTTCTCCTGCCAATATTTGATGGTTATGTGGCTATGTGCGTCTGTGTGTGCGATTTATTGTTCAAGTGTCTTGACGCTAGCAGTAACCGTCGCTACATATTCAAACAATATGCTCACGTTTTATGTTGTTCAAATTGAAAAATTATTTGTTGAATTACCTTGAACAATCAATGTCTCGACTCAGGATAATATGCTTTGATCAATTTTGGTCATAATGGCTTCCAAAATAAAAATGAACTCGTAAATAAAACAAGATGAGATCGGTTAAATTGAAACAAATTGGAAATAAATTCCGAAAATAACTTAAAATGCTAAGACCTAGGTTGAAACTGAGAAATTTTTGAATTTAAGGTTTAAATAGTCCTCCTTGTTGAGCCAAACAGAAACCGAATCTATTGAACAAAGATAATCTTGTAGGTATCTCTGAACTGATTCGGTGTAATGTTTGCATAATGTTGGAAAATGTTCGCCCCTAATTCTATCAAATTTTGAGTCCGCTCAAAAACGGTGCCGATAAATTCAATTTTTCAATTATTCAATCAAATGTAGACTATGAAGGCGCTGGTCGATTTTCGAAAGCAACAGCAAATAAATTAATTGTTTTCCTTAATCGAGTGACCTCCAAAATCCACGATGAAATTTAAATTCATCCCTGAAGGGTGTACATTCTGATTTCTCAACAAATTTATTTTTTATTTTGAAAAGATATAGGCTTCAACAGTACTCGTATACTCGGACTGCGTCTGACGCTAATTAAGTACCGCCCACAGTAGAGAGGTGGGAATTGTACAATATGTTGTAGGTATCTGAATAAACGATTGTAATAATCGTGTTTCTAATATGTTGAAACTTGATATTTGTCGACTAGTTCAAAAGCGGTTCTGATACAATGCTTGAAATCCCTATGTTCCGTTTCCTATTGCATGTATTTGTATTAGCCTCACTTGTATGTATGTATGTTGGTTTGTAACCGACTCCTTTAAACTCGATTTTGACTCACTTTGAACGAACATATGTATTTGAAATTTTGCACACTTGCATACAATATAGTAATGAAATATAGGGGGTTATTAAATTTTGAACTTATTGCACAGTAGTATAACTTTTATAAATTTCATTCATAAATTGCCAGAGCTTTTTATGACCTTGAACGGATCGCTTTACGATTCATTTTACCATAGGCGTAGGTGGCATAAGTTTCAAAATGACTTGAACGGGTTAAATGTTTTCTATTAAATATTGAAGAACAGTACACTGATGAGTGAATAAAACAATAGTCTTATACAAAATATTTATTGGTTTTCCCATATTACAATTTTCATTTTGCTATGATTTTTAAAATTTTCA
>CAJUYG010006495.1:0-12088 GCA_910591675.1 Galerucella calmariensis | reverse complement strand
GTTGATCCCTCATATACCGAGGTCCACATTTCACTACTTAAGAGACCGTAAAAAAATTCATATTGTTTAGAACCAAAAAGACGTTTATAGACATATGTATTATTTGCGGTTTGTATGTTGTGAAAAAATATTTAATAATATTTGAATTTTCAACCAATGAAAATATATTCACTAGTGAAATTCTTTTTCACCTAGGTATAGCGTAGCGGCTTTTTGAATTTTTGATTAGAGGTGGTTTTCTTCGTTAAAGTGCACATTATCGTCCTTTTGACAAGATGAAATTGATAATATAGAAACACTGTATTTTATTGGCTGCCAAGAGCCTTTTTTCACAAATTTCAACCACATATCTCTTATTGATGGAGTTCTAAGAAATCTACAAACATTAAATATTATATGAAGTTAAATAAAACTTATTGGAGCACAAAGGAATACATTCCAGTACAGTCCTGTTTCGATTGTTTACTAACCTATGATATGTTGTTCCTGATGATTTTTTAGTATTTATACACTGTCTCTACTTGTACAACTTCGGGAAGCACAAGAAATCATTATTGTTCAATTATTAAAATAGAAAAAAACGACACTAACAAAAAGAAAATCCAAAAATATCTAATTCACATCCACAAAACAATACTAATGTCAAGTTGACAGAGAAGTGGTAGTAAAATGGAGGAACCGATACCACTTTTATGAAAGGCGTAGCGACTCCTTTTAATACTAGCTCCATGTTCACTTGGAATTTGCGAAAGCAAAAAAAAGTATCATAACTGATGACAACCGGTATGCTCTATTTATATTTTCGTCTGTGAAAACTTTGAACTCCGTGGTATTCTTTTGGAGAATATTTTGTTGGTGCAAAAAGTAGATTTTCGTGTTACGAATAGCCGCGAACAATTGCAGAGAATTATAATAAAATATCGTTTGGTTTTGTTCGTCTATAAAGGTTTCCAATTTTTTTTTGTTTGCGTTGTTTTCTTTGTCGTCGCACAGTATTTCATTTAAAATATGTATTCCAAAATAAATGGAATGCTCTCTATGTCAAACGCATAACAATCTATCTTTCTCAAACCTGCACGTTCGTTTATTATGTTTCACAAAACGTCAGTGCAATACTTGAAACAATTTATTTAAATATAATTCTTTTTTATCTTACTGTTCAATGTTTTCTTAGTGCAACGGAGATGATAGTAGGGAAGTACAACTTTGAGGGAATTGTGATATAGACCATATTATAATATGGACCATTACAGAATGACGTCACTTACAGGTCGCCATATTTTTTTGAAAAACACATGTCATATCATATTCTATTTATTTTTCGTTGTTTACTGGTGAACAACGGATGATGGTAATACTTTGATTGGTAATAAGTTCCCAAGTTTTTGTAAAATGCCATCCAATCAGATCCACAGTAAATTGTTTTATTCCATCAGTCAGAATGGACTTTCATCCAGTTAAAGCCCAATCTATTCAATAATACATTATTATTATGAGTATTATTAATTTATTTGATAGCAAAATTGAGGTTTCAAAAATATTTTAGGTTGGCATCCACTGACCGACAATGCAGCTGCTCAGGAATTGGGCAAAAAATGTAAGCATATATTGCTCATCAACACATACAGTGCTATTCAAGAGTCCCCTTCCCCCCTCGTATCTTTTGAACGGCTACACTTACATTAATAAAATTAGGAGGGTGAAAATAAAGTGTTGTAAACTCCTCTACGAATGGTAACAGGTTACTTCACCTGTTACTTTGCAAAGTTTTTCTAAATAGCTTGAATATTTAATTTTATTATTGTTTAACGAGACGTTTAAGAGTTTACATAGGCAAAATGGTACGTACTCAAGCCGACAAAGTAGCAGCTATCTTAATAATTGGTGAATCTAGAAAGAATCTCCATGAAGCGGAACGTTTATTTAATGAGAGATACCCAGATCGCCCTATCTCGGAAACTTATTTGAGGAAGCTTCTTCACAAGTTTGAAGCAAGATGCCAAACGATCTGGTCGACCAACATTAAGTGATGATAAAAAATTGATATAGTTGCTGGAATGGTAGTAAACCCTACTTCCTCTCCAACTAAAGTTGCGTCTATCTGTGAAGTAAGTAAAAGTACAGTACAGAGAGTGTTGACTAAAAATTAAATTCATCCATACAAGCTAAAAATTATTGTGCACCACCTTTCGGATGACGACCCCGACAGAAGAATCGAGTTCTGTGAATGTATGACAAATAAAATTAGTCGAAACCCACATTACACAAAAAAAATTTGTATTAGTGACAAAAGTACTTTTTGCCTCAATGGAAATGTGAATACTCAAAATGTAGGGTATTGGAGTGACACAAATCCTCACACCTTTCGTGAATTTCCAGAAAAAGTCAATGTTTGGGCAGGTATTGTGACGATATTATTAATTTTTTATTATTTTTTTATGATTATTTTTATTTTTTACTTTTTTTTATTTGTGAATTTGTTTTATTTTAAATTAATTTTATTTTAATGCTGGGCGCCAATTATGAAATTTTAATTAGTATTTATTTTTAATTCCATTTTCTTATTTTTTTTCTTTAATTGTAATTTGATTTTATTTTTTTATTCGAATTGTATCAATTAAATATTTTTCAATGATTTATGACTCTTATTTTCTCTATTTATTATTAGTTTTTTCTTAAGTAGATGGTGTTTTTCATTAGTTTCAAGTTTATTCTAAGAAAAAATTATGTGTCTTGAAATAAAGAAGGCCCCACGTTGGGCGCCAATTGTGACGTTTTATTTAATTTTTCAAGAGCTTGAGAAGGCCCATTTCTAATTTATAAGACGATAAATTCGTCTTAGTATTTTGGGAAACCACATAGTTGGTCCGGTCATCCTGTCAATTCAAGCGGTGAAGTGTATCTGGAGATGTTACAAAATGCAATTGAACCGTTAATTCTTGAAATTCTGGAAGATAATCCAGATGAATTCGGCCATCTGGAAATAACATTTCAACAAGATAGTGCTTCTGCACATTAATATGGTGCAGTAAGACGTTACCTGGATGAAGAATATCGAGGTAGATGGATCGGCCGGCGAGGTCCTATAGAATGGCCACCTCAGTCACCAGATTTGACACCATTCGATTTTTTCTATGTGGGTACTTGAAATCCAAGGTTTATACTACGGCACCAGATAGCATTGGCGTTTTAAGAGAAAGAATTTTTGAAGAATTCAATGCAATTTCAGCTGACACATTCGAACGAGTACGACTAATAGGATGTATTACTGTCAGGAAGTGGACGGAGCACATTTCGAACACTTGCTATGAGAATCTATTGTTGATATTTGATTAATTAAATTTAAAAAAATAATCTCAATAATTTTGGCATTGATTTAATCTATCCGTCAAAATTAGTTTAAGCCCAAACAAAATTAATATGGCTATGTAGCCAATGTCAATGCCTTTCAAACGAGATATCACTTGCCATAAGGTCCTTTTTAAAATTATTGGCCAGAGTGGCACTGTGACGTCATCTATTACTATCACGTCACCTGTTAACATTCGTAGAGAACTTCACAACACTTTATTTCCAACCTCCTAATTTTATTAATAATGTAAGTGTAACCGTTCAAAAGATACGGGGGGGAGGGGACTTTTGAATAGCACTGTATAATGTGTATAAGCTTACTTGATATACGATTTACTGCTTGTAACCATTCCTGCCGACGTTCTGATAAATGTGATTTTGATGGAAAAGAATAGAATTTCATATTTTTATCCGTTTTACCATGAGTATTGTAACACAATTCAACACAACAACCAGTGTTTTCAGACCTTTACTTATTTCAACATTATTCATCGCCCATTTTCACTTCATTTTGGTCAAACTACTGATATCTTTTGTTTCAATTCGCTTTTTACAATATTTATGAATTGAATTTGCACAAATTAGAAGGAATAATTGTTAAAAAACTAAACACGTACTAGTGAACTCATACTTACATTATGGTATTATGTTTGTAAACAACTCGATCTCACAAAAGAAATTATGCATCACTACTCTTTACGCAGGTTCTAATCACGTGATGCTTTTATATGGTGTGGAATAATCTAATACAGGATGATACACTCCTGCAGTACCGATGGATTTATATTCGAAATCAAAAGTGTAAGGTTTGAGGAACCTCAAAAAATCACAATGAACATACTTTAATTTTTCGTGATACACAACTAAAGACTACAAAACAAATATTAATTTTGTAATGCTTAACACATTTGCAGAATGAAGATTCCATCCTGTATATACGTGAATGTATCAGAAAGTTCTATGTAGTACATCAAGCATCGCAATGGCCCTTATATATTTTTTATTCAGTATTCAAGATCAAATTTAAATTAGCCTAGTTGGATTCAATGTATGTCTAGCTCTAACTGGAAATACTGATTACCTACAGTTGTATAGACATAGCCTAACGTTAAAAAAAAACAAGTGAGCATCTATTCATTTATTCAAATGCAATAAGGCTGTTGAATATAAAATGAATGCGGATGTTATGACATAGTGCACTAGCGCTTCGAGGCATATTTCATCCAAACATGCAATAACAATAAAGCTTCCAGAAAACTGTCAATACAGCATTATAGAAAAGCATATATCAGTTTTCGCTATGGGACGTTGGGAAAGAAATTTGCTGTTTGTGTTGTCTGTGAGTGTTTCCAGCCTTCCAGACGCCTTTAGGATTTATTGAGCTCAAAATTTAAGGTTCTCAACACCTCATAAAATATCGTTTTAATGCTGCTCTGAGGAAGTGATTTGCTTAAAGATAGTTTTATTCTTGATAAATGATAGTTGAAACAACTTATTTTTCATTTGTTAATTATATATGAGTTTACTGAAATATTACGATATCCATTATTCATTGGTCTCACTGTAGTCCAGTTGGGTTAGCATTAAAGGTGGATGTAAGAGCAGTATGCGAGATTTTCCATGGAATCCCTCAAGAATATCATGGTTAATAATAATTCGTTGCCTCCACCGGTTTGTAGGTTGTGCTAATTGTACAATAACAGTTTATAGCCAAAACAACCAAAAATTGGCCTATTTTTCGTCATGTTCTCGGAATTTACTCGAAAAGTATTGAGTTTATAGTGCATATGTGAAGAAACAAGTTATATAGTATAAAATTCTGTGTTCCAAAATTCAAAAATTCAATTCCTTGCAGCTACAATGGTTAAATGAGTGAAAAAAATTGAATAAACAGCTGTTTTTCGGACGCAAAATACTGATGAAATCTAAAGAGCAATGTGAATCATTATTTTCTGTCATAAAACGTTATTTATTCACGAACCGAATGCAACAAACGCGGTTTCGATATCTTATTCAGTTGCTGAGTAATCTAATTGTTAATAAACATTCGGTGAAAGGAATAGACGTCATTAGAATGAAGATATATGCCACAAATTTTTTTAAACTCACAATAATGCTTTTACACATACTAGAATGCTACAACTATCATATGCAATGATTCAATCTACAATTCTTTCTGTTCAACCGACTCAGGCGTTAGTCAGAAAAAGTCAGAAAAATTTTTCCTCAGTAACAATTGAGATATCTGTGCGGTTTTTCATTTAAACTGAAATTTGAAACTACCCACTCCAGAGACTTGGAAAAACACAACTTTTGGCGTTTTGAACGTTCAATTCGGACTATTTAATCCCGAGTTATTGCATCCCAAACACAGATTATAAAGAGAACAGATACGAAAGCTTGACAGAGAACAGAAAAAAGAGAGAGAGATGGGTGGACATACCCATTTAAATGCCCATCGTCTTATGTCGAGTCCGTTCGGGCTGCTTCGCGAAATTTGTCAACAGGGTTGTCAATTTGCATAATATTTCCTTCAACTTATGATCTTAGGTCAAATATTTTATAAGTATTTTTTTAAGTGTGATAGTTATACAGATACAAATATTCGATAATTACTTGTTTTAAATCAATTTTATTAATATTAAAAGAATTATACAATTAAAAAGATTATAATGTATAAAAATCATGCCATAAATATATACTTTTTTCACAAACCACATCCTTGGCAACCATGCACAATAACGGTGACGGCTAACCTAACATAATCAAAACGTCAAAAAATGCTCAAAATCACTTGTAATCTGTGCTCAAAATTCATAACGCCATTTTTGTTTGCTTCATTGTTTGAAGGTGTTCAATCGGCGATATTAATTGTGTTATTTGACTAATCGATTGTGCGTTGTGATAATATTAACTATAAAAATATAGTGGTATAGATTATTATTCCTATAAAATGGATAAACATCACGGCGGAGTGTATTGTTCATACGAGACTGTCCAAATAAATTTTATTCGGAAAGAAAAATAAAGTTCTTTCGATTTCTCAGGGATGAGAGTATTTAATTTAATATCCCGGCCTATGACAAAAGAAATTTTAAAGTTTTTGATATTAACTTTGGTGCTACAAATTATTATTGAAATTCTCCCTTGCATAGGTGTATATTGTACTCCCTTTGATAATAAATAAATTAAGAATTATTTGTACTTTAAAGTTTGGTTGATTTTTGTGATTATTTGTGTTATCTAAAAATGTATTTATTAATTAATCTCCCAAGAGTAATGACTATTCATAACAAATCATAGGAATGTACATATAGGTATTTAATAAATACATAAATATATATTCGATTATGATTATTGTTTTAATTCATGGCTCAGTTTTAAAGATCTAGTGGAAACTTCCAAAAAAACTAGATCCGGCACTAGAAATTGTTATTGTCCCCTAGTCAACACTGCAATTTGGTAAGAAATTCAGAAAATATTTTAAACTGGCAAAACCGCGGCCATACCGAGTTAAAGGTCCAAGGTCATTGACGACGGAGCTGAAAATCGTTTAATGTTTTACCGGGATTCGTATCTGTTCTCTTTATAATCTGTGTCCCAAACTTGATCAATGATTCTTGGCAAACGATCAACAAGCTAACAAAAAAGAAAATACTGATATACAGGTTCGACTCAACCTCTCGCCACAGATTATAATCTATGCTCGCCGCTATACTCATCCATCCCCTCCCTCGGCAACACAGCGCCACGAGCCTCTTCAGCGCACATTATCTCTTCTATTTGATTTAATTGTTGATGAGTTATGAAAAGTGAGTATGTTGGAAAATATCTGGAAAGTATGCAGAAGGACATGCATGACAGTATTTTTTTTCGTTATATTGTTGTTTTTTTTTTTGCCTAGAATCGTTGATAAAGTTTGAAATTCAATAACTGGGGATTAAATGGTCCGAATTGAACGTTCAAAGCGCTAAAATTTGTGTTTTTCCAAGTCTCTTAAGTAGGGTTTTCAAAATTTCAATTGAAATGAAAAACCGCACAGATATCTTAATTGTTACCGAGGTAAAATTTTAACCACTTTATTGTACTCAAAAAGCATCAAAAATTTTCAATTTTAATTTTATAGTTATCTGGAAAAATGTGGAGACGTATATAAATCATTTTGGCATTGGGAAAGGAAAATTCGATTTTTCATATTTCTCTCGTCAGTTTTCAGGTTAAATGAATAAATTTGAAAATGTAGATTTCCAAATAACCCACAACTTTTCAAACAAGAACCAGTATTTTCGCAGTAAATCGGGAAAAAACTCATAACATCCCTCCTAATTACATGCATTCAGTGAATTTGTTACTTTGCATTAGCTATCCCTTCATCTACCCTCGGTAATTGGCTTGATCCATATTTTTTTTTTATTATTTTGTACGTCATAAGAGTTTCCTGAAAAGTAAACGGCTTAATTCAATCCATTCCACCGGAACTTGAATTATCGATTCCCATCTAGGTTATTAGAGCATATTTTAGTGTTCCGCTTCTGGGAGAAAATATCAGTTTTCGGGCAATTGATCACAGCTTAGGGTTATCTCAAGTTTGAAGCTTGGGTTGACATTCAATTTATCTTATCTCAAAATATTAGACACTCCATGTAATCGTTAGCAATTGAATTAAAACTCATAACAGCTAGGACGACACAAGAAGTAATAGATGATTAAGAGATTTGCTTCGTAAATGGGGATTATCTCCCGTGGATAATTTCTAATTTTCCTAGCAAAATATCTAATTTAAGCTTGATTCATCGATACAAGAAATGAAAAGTAAGTTAAAACTTATATTAAGCACGTTTTATTTGATGTGTGGTAAAAAGTAATGGGAAGGAAAATGTAAAACTTCCTGTGAGGCATGTTTTTTGAAGTGTACATACCTGAAATCTAAAATGTGGCCTATTGCACCTCCCTTTCTTAGATCCTGTGGTAGTGTTAACATCCAGACGCGTATAAAATAACAGCGTTGTGAAACTCACTGCTATTGTAAGCTCTACTACTTTTGTAGAAGTAATCCAATTTTCGATCATTTAAATCAATACTGACCCAAAAAAGTGAGCTGTTCATTTTCATAATCTCGTTCATCTCCCTATTCAGCGCTTAACGATCTTATAATAGGTTCAATCATGACAGCTTTCCAGGAATTTCGAATTCCAGTACATGGTTGATTTAATTTTCCTAATGACCAAAGCTCCGTAATTTTTCCTAACCTCTAGAAATCAATGTTTCAATGTCGTTTGGTTTTAAATTAAATTCCCTAGATGACACTCACTATTTCACTTCACTTCACACCATTTTTATTGGGTTAAGGTTAAGGTTAAGTTATGGCGTAGATCTGGAGATACAGTGTGGAAACCACTTATGGAATAAAATTCTTTATGTCATTATTTTAAAAAATTATGAAAAATGCCGAGAAACGTCAACTTTTAAATTGAGTTGTGCGTTATGTAAACATAAATGTAAATGTACAGGGTGATTCACGCAAGTATGCCATAGTCGGTGTTTTTTTTTTTTAATGAAACACCCTGTATATTTCCATATTTTTAAAATCCTATTAATAAACCGATTCCAACAAACTAAATAATGTATGGTCCATTATGAATTATACAGGGTGAAATTTTTATTTTTACAGTTATTAAACATATACATAAAATACCTGATGTATTTGATTTAAATACATTGAAATGAATGCTCAAAATGTTCTCCACCTAGTTGTTGGCAATAGCATGGTTTCCTTTAGAACTCCTCCTTAACTTTGTTTAAAGTTTGAGGTGAAATATTCCGGATTTCTGTAGTTATCCTGTCTTTGAGGTCTATAATGCTAGTTGGTTGTGTTGAATATACTTTGTTCTGGAGATAACCACACAGAAAAAAATCTAACGACGTAAGGTCTGGCGATCTAGCTGGCCATTCAATAGTCCCTCTTCGTCCAATCCATTTATTGGGGAAGATTTCATCTGAATAATTTCTTACCATTGAAGCATGATTGGGTGTTGCTGGAACCAAACATTTTCATTCGGTAAACCAGGATCTATTGCATTGGGATATAAGTTTGCCAACGCGGGAATAAGTTCATTCCTAAGCATATTTAAATATTTTCCAGCTGTCAGATTTCCATCTATAAATATAGGACCAATAATATGGTCACCTATGATACCGACCCAAACGTTCACCTTTTGAGGGTACTGAGTATGTGTCTCACGCATCCAATTAGGATTCTCTGCTGACCAATATCTACAGTTCTGTCGGTTCACCTCCCCATCCAATGTGAATGTTGATTTGTCAAAAAAAAAGAATGGTACCAAGAGCTATCTCATTTCTGTTCAGCTTATCCATCAATCTTTCGCAGAAATTCATTCTACGATCTGGATCGTCTTCTGTTAACTCCTGCACAAAAGTTAATTTGTAGAGATTAGTTTTTCTTTATGAAGACATCTTAGAACAGTTGTATGACTAACATTATTTTCACGGGCAATTTGACGTGTACTTGAAGTTGGATTCTCTTCGACACTAAATAAAATATCCACTTTTACATCATCTTCAACGGAGTGTGGTTTTATTTTCAATGGCTTGACATATCCAAGTTCTCTGAATTGTGCATGAGTTTTTGACACAGTACTTTGTGAAATATTAGGCAATTCGGGATACCTGTGATTAAATAAGTTTGCCACTTCAACTTGACTTCTGCAGTTATCCCCGTACCCGATCATCATCAAAATCTCAATTCGGTGAGTCTCAGTTAAATATTTCATTGTTATGTCGACAAGGAAAGAGTGTTTGACAAAGATTTTACTTTTTCAGTATGAACTGTGAACACATCAACAACTGACAGAATAGAAAACAATCCACATTATTTACCGATAACAATCCACATTATTTACCGATTTTGTCTAATTATTGGCGTTCTTAGGCCATTTTCAGGTATTTATGATAAAATTCATGGGCGTAGCAGGTTTTGTTTGATATATAAATACCTCTAATAATTAGTCAGTTTAGATTTTTCATAATTGACCATACATTATTTAGTTTGTTGGAATCCGTTCATCAAGAGGATTTCAAAAATATGCGAATATACAGGGTGTTTCATTAAGAAAAACAGCACCGACCATGGCATTCTTGCGTGAATCACCCTGTACAATTAAATTTATGTTTACATAACGCACAACTCAATTCAAAAGTTGACGTGTCTCGGAATTTTTTATAATTTTCTAAAATAATGACACAAAGAATTTTATTACATAAGTGGTTTCCACACTGTATAAGCATCTATGCGGTATTGTTCGTTACTGTATTTTTCTGTATTTTTCAAGCAATATTCCATTCAAAAGTTTAAATAAACGGTGACCACTTATAGACGGTAAACAAAAATTATTTGGATTCTAAACTGGAGAAATGTAATTTATTCAACAGTTGTCTTTTTATAGTCCTTTTTACGATCTAAGAAACTTGCCTGACCTAAGATGTGATAATGACATGCAATCAAGCCATGAAAGTATTAGCCATCACAGAGTCGTTTTTATTATGATCACGATTATAAAATTATTATCTGAAAAATCTATAAGACTGTTGGGTCATTCCGTGATTTATAACCGATTTAAAATTGAACAAACTCATGGGTGCGTTCATATAATATGAGATACTGTCATTGTTATCATTAAAACAATTGGTAGAAAGAAAGCTTTCATTCAATTATAGAAAGAAGAAAATAAACTTCAAATCGAATCAAGCCAATCAATTCATTACATGTACAAAATTTATTGAATGACATAAAAGCTTGTCGCTAGTTTTTCATATTTTATAGGAATCAATTTTTTTTTTCATAGAATTAAGCATGTCAAGCAAGACTAGTTAGTCTTAGCACAGGTAATTCTAAAAAAAAAATGTGAGTTTTCACAGGTAAAACTTGTGACAAGCTTTCATATTATTCAATAAATTCTGTAATACATGTATTAAATTGAATGGTTTGATCTAATTTCCAGTTTATTCTCTTCTTTTTGAGAAAATTAAATGAAGCTTGTTTTTGATAACTTTCATAAGATTAATTAACTTTTCTTCTTAAGTTATGGATGGGAATTTTTCTGTCTGTGCATTTAATTTAATACGTCCTCGCTACATGGTCGTAAAATAATTGGACCTTAACAATTCAACCCTCCCACAAATTTTGGATTTAATGTATCGTATCATCTCTTGGGTACTGCTCAGCACGCAATTTCATTTGATACCCATACTGTTGTAGTGCAAAAGAAATGTAATGTAATGGTTGAAATAGTACCCTTCTGGGTGTGCGTCAACGCTTGTAACGTATGTCCGGGTTTTCTGCATGTAGTTTATTTTATTTGCCATTTTGACATATAGCTAACCTTAAGTTAAAATCATAAGGATCGTATTCAGCCAAATTCGAATAGGCTATGAAATTAGTAATTATCAGCTTCTTTTTCCAACTGAATATAGTGGAAATATTCTTTTCCTACGATCACATAGGAAAGTGACATATATCGCACTGTCTAGTTCTATGGAAAGTGACCTTTATTTACGTTAACGAAAAAAAAAACTTATCCGTACGAGTACGGATCAAAAAGCTGTCAAATGAATTTTTATTAAGATTGACCACTGGCAAGCTGTCAAATATATAATTTATAATTAGATTTACCTATGTAATATCTAAATTTGAAGCGATCTAAGTGAAATCTTTGTCATC
>CAJUYG010006494.1:0-12089 GCA_910591675.1 Galerucella calmariensis | reverse complement strand
TTTACTCATCAGCTCTCAGCCGTAGGCTCTCCGTCAGACCACATCTGACGGAGAGCCTACGGCTGAGAGCATTTGTCACATGTCCGCCATCATTTGAAGATTTTGCTCTTAGCCTGAGGATCTACAATTGGCATCGCAATATGTTTAGCCGAACAAACAACAAATAATCGATATTGCAGAATAGTAGTTATTTTAACGCCTTATGGGTTTTTGAAAAATATTTTACAGACAATAGGAGCAATTCTGTAAGCACATGTTAAATTTCAACATACATTTTAAAATAAGACAATCTGCTAACCCATATTCGCTAGTCTGTATTCATAATAAGCTTTAAAGTATCAACGGAAAACTCTTTATTGGATACCATACATGTTGAAATTTGAATCATAATCTTGACTATGTATAGATTAAAACATTTCTAATAGCGGAAACGTCAAATTTAACGTTATGCCGTTAATTCTCAACCACTTCTTATAGAATTGACCCTATTGACCGTTCAACTAAGAACTGCAGCTGGAGGTGAAGATGCTGCTACTGTCACATCTTTCACACTTTCGTTATTGGAAGACATGTATTGATTGTCATTTGAGGGTATTCTTCAGTCCGAGACTGTAACAATACTTCAAACAATAAACACCTTGACAGCAAGAAGAGCCTTAGACTTCTGGCACAATATACCAGGATTCATTCAAAGGCATACATCCTCCGAAAAATGTATCCAAACAAATGTTGGGCTATTTGGCTGGAAGATGATGAAAAGCAGAGCGTATAATTTTTGCCTGGCCCGCCGCGTCTATAACTAGGTACCTGATGTTTGCCCTGCCGCCCTCAGACATGAAATAATATCCACTAAATAAACAGATCGGCTTTGTTGAGAAGCTGTATTCGGTTGGTGAAATCTAAATAGGTGAGAGCCACAGTAGACTCTCAAGAGGCGCAGTGGGGGCCTTATAGACCGACTAACAGCAAACCTAACCTTACCTAAGGTTCTCCATCAGATGTGGATGTGGCATATCATCTGTTTGTTATGACAATGATTTATGGTATTGCAAAATATTGGAACAGAGTGCAAGGCGCGGAATAATAGTGCGGAACGGAATTCATGTTATGATTTCCATATATGACTCTCGTTTAACTGCTACTTCAACTAGAGGTTATCTGAATCTCCAGTTTTCCAGAGGTGGAAACTCAACATGCAAAATAGATACCAATTAACTTTCGGTTTGCTTCTGAAATAATTGTGAAATGATAAATGGAGTCATTTCTCAAATATAAGAGCTGGCTTTCAAGACAACTAAGGGCCAGTTGTATGAAGCATAGTTAACCTAATGTCTATGGTTAACCCATGATCACAGCTATTAGAGTGTTGTACGAAACGTAGTCAAGGATTATTGTGGTTAACTCATGAGTTAACTATGCAATTTCCTGAACCACCAAAAATGGTGGTTTAACTAAAGTTCATTGAATAAACGTCAAATTCTGATGTGAAATATCTTATAATTGACTGTCATATACTATAATTTCACAACTTTTTATTGTTTACAATGGAAAACGTGGATTATTTTGAAGAGTTAACGGATGATGAGGATTTTCTAGAAATGATAAGAGAAGTAGAAGAAGGTTTATTTACTTATTTGTATACGACTTTTATTCCTTATCGAGATTTTATGCTGGGTTTTTGGTTTATGGAGAAACGCTCGCATATTTCGAGCAAGAAAAAATCATTTTGAAGAGTGGACGGGAAATGAGTTTTTTGATAGATTCAGAATATCAAAAGGCACTGCAATTTAATTTTTTTTATATGGACCACCACCAGTGCCTTGAACATAACATTTTTCGTCAGCATACTTTTTCTTGACTCTTTTTTTAATATTAGTATATTTATTAAACAGTACGTCACTTGTTCGTTGTGTAGTTGAACTGATAAAATTAAATTCTTCAGCCAACTGAAGCCACAAATTTGTCTTATGCCGAGAACTTTCTGCATCCGTTTTCTTACACTCTATAACGTTTTTATACTTAGCAACTAGAGAAATCAGCGTCGATTCTTCAGATGCACTGAAATTTGGAGTACGCTTGTTTTCTTTATCTGCCATCTTTTCACTTCAAAGAGAACACACTTAACGCCAAGCACGCTTTTGATCATTGACTGTCATTGTATAACGATTCCACATTATACAAAAACTGTGACGATTTTTCAAGTTAGTACCAACAATATTGATAAAAATGCTCGAATGTTACTAGAGATTCGGATAACCAACATAAAAATATTAACTTGACTGTGATTCAACTGACCACAACACGAACACCTTTCGTACAACGATTGATTGATTTGACTATGGTCAACATGTGAACCTGGTTCAGTTGATCAATTGGTTAACTACGTTACATACAACTGGCCCTTAGATATGCTGCATTTTCCCTACTAAAAAATAAAAAACAGTAAGCTACCAATTAGACAATACGTGTACTCCGGACAAATAACAGGTGCACTCTAATTCACTTAAAAAGTTCAGTTGGGTTGTTCAAAACGTACACTTCTAGCAAAACACTACGACTACTAATGTTGTGAAACGTAGAAAGTGCTCAGTTATTATAGTTACATAATTAAAACTTCAACCGGTTCTACCACGTAAAATATGTTGCTTTAAGTATGAAGTTCAAAATTCACATCGAGAACGTGATAAAAAATTTCGAGGTGCAAGTGAGAGCCGAATGTTCCAAAACGTTTTTATAAAGTTATTTTCATTCTCATTCTCATTCTCTTCAATACACACGGATTGTAGCTAGTACCAAAGCATTTTGATTTGTTAATAGAGGTGGATCACTCTTCAAACTTATTTTTTGTTGTTCCACAATTAAAATTTCCATTATTGCCTGTGCATCTTCCTTTATTGCATATTTCCATTGTTTGCTCGGTCTCCGTCATTCTGTTATCAGTAGTAATAGCCCAAAGACATTGATAATTGTTATGTTATGACAGATTTCGAAAGCTTGTTGCTTGGAAACAGACCAACGCCATAGGCGTAGTTGTCAAAAAATTTCCGAGGGTTATTCGGATAGAAAATTTGTTGCTTCAGTATTATAACCAAATCGTGACATTTCGAAATATTGAATATTCGAAACTTCAAAATCGAAATAAATCAATATGTATCCACAGCAACGTGAAAATAGCCCATGGTTTGTTATAAGTGTAATGTTGACATGATTGGGTGAAATTGTTCATATGATAAAAAATGAGGAAACTTTTAGTTGGCTTTTAATGTGTTTATGCGTCCTCCATGAAGTTTTCCATAATCTGCGACTTGTGTACTTTGACGTTTCAAGTCAGTGTATGTAGAAGTTTCTTGTTATAATGTCATAATCTTACGGTTTATTTGGTAGGCGTGTGTCATACAAGTAGGAAATACTTTAGCACGAGCGAGCATAGCGAAGCGTGAGCAGCTGAATGTTTAGTGCTATCCCGTTAAAGACCCAGGCAAGAGCTCGAAAAAGAAGACGCGTTATGTGTATTTATGTACCTACGACCCCCCCTGTAATCAGTCAATAACACACAGTCAGTATCAATGTAATGACGTCTATTACGCACTGTAAAAACGCACAGCGGTAAAGTAAATCGCACGGCTTCGCTAGCAACATCTTAGCAACTGTCAATAGACGTCACCATTTTATTCAAAATTTACTATTTAAAAACATTCAATACGGCCATGTTTAACTATGAAAAGCCCAAAGGGCTAAGTATATGTATTGATTATAATTGAAAAATGGACTTTCGATTATCAACAATATATTAATAATGATTAAACGTTAGTTCTTCAATGTGCTTCTTTCATTGGTAATAGAGTAATAGAGATGGAGTTTACCAAGCACCTCTAATTATGTAACTGTTATTTCTTATGCTTTTTATAAAAAATACAAGTAGGTCGTAGGTAAAGTATAGTACGTAATTCATGTTGTAAAACTGTTATATCTTGTTAATTTAATATTTAATGATACGCCTATGGCAGGTACTTATAGTTTTTGTTTATTACAAATTTGATATTTATTGGGAGTTTTATATGATGTCCTCTCTTGTCGTGTGTACCTTGTTGGAAATAAACTAATTGGTAATAGACCGTATTTTACTAAAAGTTCTTCCAACCGAAACACTTCTTCAAATTAAGAAGACTAATTATATGTTACTCAAATTAGTAACAAATATAACAGTGGCGACGAGGTAAAAAAAAAAAAATATATATATATATATATTAAAAGTTACAGTGATACAGTGTCAAAATGCCGGATAATGCAAAAAATAACAATTTAATAGGACATCTTCGAGAGTTTGATACAAATACAAACGATTGGACTATATTTAAACCAAGATTGTCAAACTAT
The DNA here is from genome assembly GCA_910591675.1 of Galerucella calmariensis. Classification (NCBI taxonomy): domain Eukaryota; kingdom Metazoa; phylum Arthropoda; class Insecta; order Coleoptera; family Chrysomelidae; genus Galerucella; species Galerucella calmariensis. The sequence goes on along the minus strand of CAJUYG010006494.1, from coordinate 7,712 downwards.
TTCGGTGCAAACGGAATAACCGACGAAGGAAAGAAATGTGCAATTTTTTTAAACTTGTTATCAGAAGATTCTTACCGGTTAATGTTTAATTTGTGTTTGCCAAATAAACCGGAGGATAAAAACTTTACAGAACTGGTTAGTAAGTTTGATAAACATTTTGTGGGTCAGACATCGGTATTTGCTGAACGTGCTAAATTTTACAATGCACAAAAATTGTCGTCCGAATCTATAAATGAATGGGTCGCTAGAGTAAGAAGTCTGGCAGTACATTGTGATTTTGGACAATTTATTGATATCTCTCTGAGAGATAGATTTATAATGGGGATTGGAAAAGGAGCTGTCATGGACCGTCTTTTCGAAGAAAAAAATACCCTAACATTTGAGGAAGCGATACGTATTGCTACTAGTAAGGAAGCCGCAATTAAAAATTCTCAAAACCTAGTAGCCATTAAGCAAGAACCACTTCATCACATGCGCAGGTCAGGAAGGAGAGCCACGTCAAACTATCAGCCATCTTGGTCAGGGCATTTAGAGGTTCCAAGAACATGTGATGTATGCGGAAGAGGAAACCATCTTGGTAACAAATGTCAGTATCGTGAGTGTAAATGTCATATTTGTGATCAAAAAGGGCATTTAGCGCCTGTTTGTCCAAAAAAAGAAAAAAATTTCAAAGAAAAAAATTTTAAAAATATTAAAGGTAAAAATAGACACAATTATTTCGAAAAATTAAGTTCCGATGACTCGGATATCGAAGAATATTCGTTGTTTATGATTTCAAATTTAATTCAAAGTAACAGCAAACAGCCGCTAACTGCAGAGATCACAATATTAAATAAAAACTTTAGATTTCAAATTGATACCGGTGCTTCTAGCACTTGTTTTTCAGATAAATTCTATTTTAAAAATTTTCCAAAATTAAAATTAGATAAAACGGATCAAGAATTTTTTGTTTATACGGGACAAAAAATAAAACCGATCGGTTGTGCAAATTTAATTGTAAATTATAAAAATGTTTCAAAGAATTTGACAGTTTTTGTCATAAAAAATGGAGGGCCTCCAATCCTGGGTAGAGATTTTTTAGAATTATTTAACTTAGGGTTATCAGAAAATTATTTTATTGATGAAAATGTTCAAATTAACATGCTAATTGAAAAATATAATAAATTATTTGAACCAGGATTGGGAACTTTCAATAAAAGTAAAGCAAACATTTTTTCTAAAGGATAATTCTATAGCACCAAAATTTTTTAGGGCCAGAACCCTGCCTTTTGCACTCAAGGAAAAGGTGGAAAATGAACTAAATCGATTGCTAACTGAAAAGGTAATTTCACCAGTGGAATATACAGAGTGGGCAACACCAGTAGTTCCTGTAATTAAGCCTAATGGTCAAGTAAGGATCTGTGGAGATTTTAAGATCACCATCAACCCTTATTTGCAAAACTACCAATATCCATTACCAAGGGCGGATGAGTTGTTTGCAAAATTAGGAGGAGGTATCGAATTTAGTAAAATTGATTTATCAAATGCCTACCAGCAAATTTTGTTGGAGGATGATTCAAAAAAATTTACCACTATTTCTACACATAAAGGTTTTTTTGTATATAATAGATTGCCTTTTGGCATATCATCTGGTCCAGCAATTTTTCAAAAAATAATGGAAACTTTATTCCAAGGGTTAGAAGGGGTAATTTGTTTTCTAGATGATATTTTAATTACGGGAGGTACCAAAAGTCAACATTTAAAAAATTTAGAGAAAGTTTTAAAAATATTATTGGATTCAAATTTTAGAGTTTCGATAGAGAAATGTAATTTTTTTCAAAAATCAGTAAATATTTAGGATTTATTATTTCAAAAGAGGGTCTTCATCCCTGTATGGAAAAGATTAAAGCTATAAAAAATGCACCAAATCCAAGTAACATAACTGAATTAAAATCTTTTTTGGGTTTAGTAAATTATTATGGAAAATTTATAAAAAATTTATCCACACTTTTGTATCCTTTATATAATCTTTTGAAAAAATCTGTTAAATGGAATTGGGACAAGTCATGTCAAAAATCTTTTGAAATTATAAAAAATAAATTGACAACCGAAGATGTATTGGTACATTTTCAACCCAAATTGCCCATTAAATTAATTGTAGATGCCTCAAACGTAGGAATAGGGGCAATGATTTGTCATGTTTTTGAGGACAAAATAGAAAAACCAGTAGCTTTTGCTTCTCGGACATTATCTAGTGCTGAACAAAAATATTCGCAAATTGAAAGAGAAGCTCTGGCGATAATTTTTGGCTTAAATAAGTTTAACGAGTATTTATATGCAAATTTTTTTATACTAGTTACAGACCATTTACCTTTAGTGACAATTTTTAGCCCTAATAAGGGTATTCCACAATTTTCAGCAAATAGGCTCCGTAGGTGGGCAGTTATATTGTCAAATTACAATTATAAAATTGAATATATTAAATCAGAACATAACAAAGCTGATTTTTTATCCAGATTGCCAATTGAGGAATCAAATAATTTAGTAAAAATTGATGACTTTTTGAATTATTTTTCAATGGATAATGAAATTCAAGTTAAATTTGAAGATGTACAGCTTAATTCATCAAAAGATAATTTCTTACAAAAAATAATAAGTTTTGTCAAAACAGGCTTTTGGCCTGGTTTTGCAGAAAAGCATGACAAATTTAAACATTTGTTTAATAAAAAATATGAACTCTCAATAGAAAATGAGTGTTTAGTATGGAATAATAGAGTGGTCATACCAGAGTCATTACAAGATAGGGTCTTGCAAGAACTTCACCAAACCCATTTGGGCATAACAAAGATGAAGGGAATTGCAAGAGCTTATTTTTGGTGGCTCCAAATGGATAAGCAAATAGAAAATTTTGTTAAAAATTGTGAAGTATGTAGTTTGCTCAGCCCAACTCCAGGTAAATCTGAATTATGTTCATGGATATGGCCTGAAAAAGTTTTTGACAGAATTCATGTTGATTTTTGTGGTCCATTTCTCACCAAAACTTTTCTGATTTTAGTCGATGCTCATTCAAAATGGTTAGAATGTTTTATAATAAATTCAGCTAGTAGCCAAGTGATAATAAAACATTTAAGATCAATATTTTCATGTTTTGGTTTACCCAAACAACTGGTTTCTGATAATGGTACTGCTTTTACCTCAGAAGAATTTTCAAAGTTTATAAGATTAAATAATATTGATCACAATTTTTCACCTCCCTATCATGCTCAGTCAAATGGACAAGCAGAATCAAGTGTAAAAATTATTAAAAATGCCATTAAAAACTAGTTTTTGAAAACAAAAATCATTCTGATTTGGAATTTATTCTCTCTAATTTTCTTTTTGACTATAGAAATTCGATACACTCCGCTACTGGTGTTACCCCCGCTGAATTAGTTTTTCGACATAAAATTAATGCAAGATTTAGTTTATTGAGACCTAATAATAAAGTTAAATCTAAAGTTTTACAGGGTCAATTGAAACAAAAACAAAATTTTTCAGGAGGGAGAATATTAGAGATTAAGATAGAAGACGAAGTATTAGCTAGGGAGTACAAAAATAATAAATCTTTTTGGAAAAAAGGAAAAGTTTTAAAGTTAATAGGGGATAAAATGTTTCAAATATATATTCCAGAATTAGATTTAGTTTGGAAACGTCATTTAGATCAAATTAAAATAGTAAATAAAAATACTTCACCAGTTGAAATGGAGAAACCTTCTCCAGAAAAAGTAACGTCACAAGTTAAATTGACACCAAATACTTCAACTCTCTCTAGACCAAAAAGAAATACTAAACCTCCTGAAAGATTGGAATATTAAAGGTGGAGTATTGAATAGTTAGGATTAAGTTATTATTGTATTATATAAATAAGAAAATACTTTTTTTTTAGGGTTAGATTAAGATAATTATTGTATAATTATTATACTCTGCAATATTGTATTACTTTGGGGTTTAGTTAAATCAGTAAAAAAATATGTGTATATAATTAAGTTTAAAAATTTCTAAGAGGGGAAATGTTATATCTTGTTAATTTAATATTTAATGATACGCCTATGGCAGGTACTTATAGTTTTTGTTTATTACAAATTTGATATTTATTGGGAGTTTTATATGATGTACTCTCTTGTCGTGTGTACCTTGTTGGAAATAAACTAATTGGTAATAGACCGTATTTTACTAAAAGTTCTTCCAACCGAAACACTTCTTCAAATTAAGAAGACTAATTATATGTTACTCAAATTAGTAACAAATATAACAAAAACATTTTACGCACTCACGGAATTACAAACTCGCCGCTACGCGGCATCGTGCGTAACTTTTCCATCCGTGCGTAAAATGCTTCTTACCACACACGTTACGTAATATACTATTATGGATGTAGAGGGTCCATTATATAATACCTGTTATAAATCAATCAGCACCGCTACAACAGCAAAAAGCATCTAGACTCAATAATCTATAGAGTTAAATCCATGCTATTCTCTGGGAAAATAAGAAGTAATAATCTACCTCAGAGGTCGATGCTCTACTACATGCGGTAAAATGATGTCCTCAAGGAGGATTTTATCACTTCTACAGTGTTATCTCTCAGCAGGACACGGAAAAGGAAGTTTCGTATTATGGGATCTGTTTATATTCAGTTGGAGTGGTTATATCCAAACATGACGGTGCAATAGCCAATCGCATTGAAAGTTCTTTAGACCCCATAACACTGAAGAAAGAGCTATCAGCTAATCTCAACAAAACGACAATAATATTCACTAATGGAAGGAAATTGAAATTTCAGCCTTCGAACATGGATTGAATAACTCTCTTTTTATACCTCGCATATATTACCTCAAAGGTACCAAGAACGCTCTCAATTTACAAAGAGTGAATCTTTGAAACCCAGCAACCTAACGGGATATCTTGAGTTACTAAGAGCTGGACCAGCCGAATCCATAAGGGTGGCAGCGGAATTTATGTTTGCGAAACAGTATTTCGTGATCGTGAGTTAACACAAAACGAAGTCGCCAGTTAACTTCGATTGAGATGTGGTTTTCATCAATGTTTTGTTTGCAGAAGTTCAATCTCTATTGAAATAATCTGAAATGTATTTTTTCACAACTGAAAAAAAAGTAATGCCAAAATAGGATAGCTTCTCAGACCACTCCATTTGGTTACCGCTGATTATTCTAGGTCTCAGCAAACGGAATATTCAATTCTTCTTCATATGAAAGTTTGTTGCAGACTACTGAATGGTATTAAATTCATGATAATCCTAGTACAATAACCCCCCATTAGTTATTTTAAGAGATATGGAGAAATTCGATAGATAAAATTCTTGTTGAATTTTCTAGTCTTACTTTATCTGGTTAAACACGCTCGATCATAGTGAAATTGTGATAAATTCCAAGGCGACCGATTTTTGTATACATTTTTCTCCGGAAACAAGGTACGAGGCATGTTTTTTAAGTTAGTACTGTTTTGCGATTCCGCTGCCGCAGCGCTACGGTCGGCGTTCCGCGCATGCGCGCTGGTTACCCACATCTTTTGTCTATGCACTGACGCCATTACAGTCTGATTATTCATTGTATACGTTGTTTACTCAGTGTTTAAGATGCCTCCAACAATCGTGAGTCCCGCCGATTGTGAAGTACGGGCTGTTATACGATTTCTTAGTGCTGAAGGCGTGAAACCGATCGATATTCATAGTGAGATCTGTGAAGTTTAGGGACAAAACATTATGAGTGATGGAATGGTAAGGAAATGGGTGGGAGCCTTTCGATGGGAAACTCTAGATCATCCTCCATATAGCCCTGATCTGACGCCCAGCGACTACCATTTGTTCCTGCACTTGAAGAAACACCTGGGCGGTCAGCGACTTCAAGACGATAACGAAGTCAAAGCATTTGTGATACAGTGGTTAACAAGTCAGGCGGCAGAATTTTATGAGGAGGGTATTCAAAAACTGCTGCCACGTTATGACAAGTGCCTCAATATTCACGGAAATTATGTAGATAATTTTTTACTGGATAGTAATCAAACAAATTGCTCAATTTCAAGTCATGTGTCAAATTTCATCCATTGCCGCTGTATTACAGCGATTATTTTTTTCACTTGTCAAAATCTGACATTTTGGTGGTTTCAGCCAATAGCAATAGATTATTCTAGCCAATCATTCGGGATTATACTGATAATTCTGCTTCCTCATCGATAATACCTTGTTTACATTGTCCTAACGGACTCGTGATTTTATCAATCGGTTTGTTTTCATATTCTTGCCAAATAAACAAGTTTTCGTGAAAAAGAAAAAATTATCGATAACATTTGAAGCACTCGTGGTATTACCTTTGATAATACCCTACATGTGGTGTTTTCAGTTTGATGTTTACTTTTTATTAAACATTAATTAAACGTCAAACTGACAACTGGATTGGAAATGTCGCGAAGATTAGGTATTGCATTTAACGATTCAATTAATTTACCAATTGTACTTTACACAACTGTAGTTTTAAATAAAAATGAATACTATTTGATTAAAATTGATAAAGTTTGTATCGGTAATTATTAAACATCAGATTGGCAATCAATTTTTTGAAAGCTACAAAGTAAAAAATTATTTCAACGAATACTCCTCGAGTCTTGATAAATACTCAAAATTCAAGCTTCAAGAGTGTTGCTCAAAGATAAAAGCCCTCGGCAACACGCTTTCAGCATTCTCTATGACAAAATTATCTCGGTATTATCAAGACCCTAAGGGTATTAACTACTGAAAAGTATATTAAGGTACAGGCTTCCATGTAAAAATAAAATTATTGCGATATCTCTGCACGTCTTTTTTTAATTCCAAAACGGTACTTACTTAAAAACATGCCTCGTATATTAATACCTTTCGAGATACAGCAGCTTATGTCTCTTGATCAAACACCCAGTACAAGATCTAGTTCATCTGTTGAAACAATCAGAGATCGCTGGAAAACTGGAAAACTCCAAATTACATAGGATTTTGCAGTTTATTTGTCAACGGTAGGTGTGTATAAATCGTCACTTGAGACTACTTCCCATCCTTTTTTCTTACTCAATGCCTGCATTTGTTATCGACCTCTATAAAGGTATTAGACAATTGTAAAAAATTTTATAACGTTAGAACAACCTTATTCCGATTAAAAGAGAATTATCATTCTACTTTGTTGTTAGCAGTGTAGTTTTCAATGGTACAGCACGTAATCTGCTTATTACATGGACTCTTTATCAAATATCCAGCACAAGATTTAGTTTATTCATCAAACATTCTTGGTTCACTATGAAACTTATAAAGTCGACCGGACATCGGATTTTGCAGTTTGTTTGTTTGTTGGATGCACAAGTGTTCATGGATCAACCCGTAAGGCTGCATCCCATCGATTTTTCTCACTTAATGCCTTCCTAGGGGTATCAGGCAATGCCAATTTTTGTTTTTTAACGCTGGAGCAACTTTATCAAAATTGAGCTCGATTCACGAATTAAGTTGATGTTATTGTTGTGCTGCAAGCAATCCTTTTTTTTTTTTAAAAGTTCAATGATGTGAACTCTAAAAAGTTAATTTCAAAATCACCAAGCTAAAAGTTTCAGCACCTCTGAAATACAACCCTGCTACTTGAACGCGTTCATCCTTAATTATAATTAAGGCGAAACAAGATTCGCTTGAATAAGTAATAAGGATTTGGGTTTGCGCT
>CAJUYG010006492.1:1368-12097 GCA_910591675.1 Galerucella calmariensis | reverse complement strand
CAAACACAAATGACCGCAATTGATTTGATCGTAGTTTTGATATTGGGTATTGTTGTAGAAAATTCGCGCGCTCTTCCCCAGATATTTAACAACTTCTTTCGGTGGCTTCAAGTTACCAAATGAATCGAAATACTCTACATTGTTGTTTATCTTTCTGTAAGCTACCCAATGACTTCCGCTATTCTTAGAGGTATCCAAATTAACCACTGCGCATTCTTGTTTTCGGGGGCCGGCTTTGGGGAGAGTGTCTCGCATGAAAACTCCTCGAAAATGAGGTATTTTAAGTAATTTTGCATAATGCGCAATGTCAAAGTCAGATAGTGCGTGATTGGGTAGCTTTATTGGTTTTTTTTCAAATACAATCCAAAACCGCCTTTTGGGTACTTTTTCAGATACAGGCCAGATCCTACACGTTCCATAGCCTTATTATGACGTACATCTTCTTCCAATTTCTTTTGCGCATGCTTTGCGTCAATGACAGTTTTAGCAATCCCAGCAGCACCACCTGACAAAGCTCCAAGTGCCGAAAGACCGGCAAACAAAGGGATAAGTGGTAGGAAACCTCCGGATTTCGCTACAGGTATTACTCGAGGAACCTCGACTTCTTTTTTCCCACCAAATTCTTTAATAAGTGCTTTGGCTGCTCGTAAGGCAAACGTTGCAGTGTCTTTCAAAGATGCCCCTTTTTTCATGGACTTTCCCACTTTTAGAATGACATCTCGATGCAAGGAACGACGTTTGCGACGACAACCCATTCCCAGCTTTCTTTTCACCTTCATTCCGCCTGTTACAAGTAATGCAGCAGTTTTCTCTCCCAGTGAAGCGTCTTTTGATTTAACGCGAGCCCAAGCTTTATCTTCAAGTATCCGATCGGCTTTGTGTCGTTCCTCGAGAGACTTATTCTTCCAGTAAGAAATATCGTGTTGTTTACAAGCTGCGTCCAAGGGGTTAATGCCCGGATCTCCACGATCAAGACGTTTTTCCAATTTTGTACCAGCTGAAAGAAAAAACAATCAATTTTTCTACATAAAGGGGTGGAGGGGGTAGTACTTACGTCCACAGTACTGATAGCTAGGTAAGTGAAGTTCAATAGGTAGTTTATTGATGAGAGAATTTAAGAGACCTTCTCCTTCAAACACCAACATTAATACTGATACGCGTAAGTGGTGACACCTATATTTAAAGAGTAGTACTACGAAAAACGACACACACAATGAAAATAATTCAACAAGAGCAGACTATACCCATTGAAAATCTGGATTTCACCTCAACGCCATCGATCGGCAAACATGGTAAATTGTTGCCAAATTCTTTCCGTGCCATTATATGCGGTCCCAGTGGGTGTGGTAAGACGAATGCCGTGCTGGCGCTCCTGTTCAATCCAAATGGCGCGAAATTCAAAAATGTTTATGTCTATTCAAAATCGTTATTTCAACCAAAGTATCAATTGCTACAAGAAGTTATAGCGCAAGTCAAGGGCGTTGGCTATTTTCCATTTAAAGACAACGAGGAAATAATTAGTCCAGAGAAAGCTCGGCCAAATTCCATTTTTTTATTCGATGACGTAGCCTGTGACGGTCAGCAGAAAATTCGTGAATACTACTCCATGTGTAGACATAAAGATATCGATGCCGCTTATCTTTGTCAAACATACTCGAAAATACCGAAACAGCTTATTCGCGACAATTGTAATGTTATTGTGTTATTCAAGCAGGATGAGGTGAACTTGAAACATATATTTGACGAACACGTATCTCCAGACATGACGTTTGACACATTCAAAAATGTGTGTTCAAAGTGTTGGTGTGACCGCTATGGTACTTTGGTAATTATGAAGGATTTTACCCTCAATGGTGGTAGGTATCGCAAAGGATTCGATAAATATATAAAATTGTAAGCTGCGTCTTTAGTCCATACCAATATGTCTGACGATAAGGTTGCTACTGCATTGCGCAAGAAAAAAGTGTCCGAACTTGCCAGATCGATTCGCAAAAAATACTTGGCGTTGAAATTAGGTAAATCAGAGCAAGATGAGTCTATTAATAAACTATTCAAACCGATATCTAAACCACTTGAAGAAATTGTGCAATCCTCAAAGACATTACAAAAAACGATTACAAATTTAAATCCAAAAGAGGAAATAAAGAAGGAAGAACCAGATGATGTGTTTACACCTTTTCTCGAAACGGAACCGGTGGCCGAAACCGATGAATCCGGCAATATTACACGTTCTGAATCTCCAGAAGAGATGCGCCCCGAAATTTCCCAGGAAGCTTTCGCAGACTATTTGGACCAATATCCTGCCATCAGTCATCAGTTCATTGAAGATTACTTCCAAAAAGATGATAAAATCGATAAAAATTATGGTCCGATATACAACGATGAAATCGGTTGGTCATTAGGCAAACGTCGAATTGCGTTTGATGGAAAAACCGGTAATATAAACATACTACCTGAGAAAAACAAACAAGGAAGATATGTAATTGGAACACCAGGCTTGTATCAACTTCTATTTTACCGAGACCCCAGTTACAATGATCAAGATTTACAGAACTATAAAAATCTTTTGGCAACAACTGAAGTTCATTTAGACACGATAGATCGTCTTAAGGGGTCAAGTACTGAAAAATATCACTACATCATAAAACCTTTATTCAAAACAAAATCTCTAACGACGGCGAATAAATCGTCTCAGGTATTTACTCGTCTAAAATCGATTCCTTCAGCAAAAGGAAAAGGTATCGATCGTTTAAGATATAATGATAAACCTATGGAGTATATTTATTGGGACGATGTGAATGAATTGGTGGATCGTTTGAAGTTGTTGATTGCTTCAAAAGAGGCAGGTAATACGTCACACGACAACGAAATAGTAGCAATTATTAATGAACTCAAGGAGGCTGATATAATAGAATAATACAAGTTGAAACTTGTTCATTTCAATTATGCCAGTCGATAAATTCGGACATAGACATCAAACGCCCTATGCGCGTTCACCAGCGAAAATTACGTTTCCTCATACACCGGACGGTAATATTGATATTGGAAATGTGAAAATTTGTAATGTTAAAGAACCGACAGCAAATAGTGACGCTGCAACAAAAAAATATGTTGATGACTTGCGTACTATCAACTTACCACAAACACCCAATATAAAGAATTTAGAAGTAGGATTGAACGAAATCAGAAACGAGCTTCATAAGATTGAAATTCCCATATTACAGGCAAATATTACCGACTTACAAAATAAAACTAGCGAAATTAATACATTCATTTCGCGAAATCCCCCAGTAGCAGGTAGGGATATGGCTACGAAGAAATACGTTGACGACTCAATTGCCACTGCAAAAGTCTTCATTCGAAGAGAATTTAGTGCGAATGCAAGTATACGTGAATTGAAAAAAGAATCTGCAGAAAATATCACAGCCGTTTCGGATTTGAAAAGTAACATTTCAGACATAGTGAACAATATTAAGACATTGGATATAAATTTCCATAACCGCATTCATAGTCTGGAACTGAAGCTGGCCGGTAATACATCATAATATGCACACCAAGGAAAAGATTCAACTCGTAAACGAGCTTCACAAACCTATTCGGAAAAAATTCCCTCGGAGACGCACTATCATTAAGGGCCTTGACGATCTTTGGCAAATGGATCTTGCAGAGATGAGGAATTTTGCATCACAAAATAGGAATCATAAAATGATACTGGTCGTCATTGATTGTTTTTCAAAGTTTATGTGGACACGCCCACTAAAGACGAAGACCGGAGAGGAGATTACTCGGGCATTCTCGGACATTCTCGCTCACACTAGACGAATACCAAAAAATCTGCAATCTGATCAGGGAAAGGAATTTTACAACAGCAAATTTCAAAATTTAATGAAAAAACATGATATAAATCATTATAGCGTACTTAGCACGATGAAAGCTTCTATGGCAGAGCGTGTTATAAGAACTTTGAAATCTAAACTCTACAAATATTTCAGTTTAAATGGCACCTACAAATGGATTGATATTCTACCTAAAATTACTCAAAACTATAACAATAAAAGACATTCCACAACAAAATATAAGCCTTCTCAAGTCAACAAATCCAACGAAAAATCTATTTTGAATAACACCTATAGTCATTTAAAGATAGCAGGCCCGCGAAAATTTAAAGTTGGTGACATTGTGCGCATATCCAAGGCAAAACATGTCTTTGAAAAAGGATATACACCCAATTGGACTACAGAACTATTCAAAATCATCAAAGTTAAAATTACCAATCCTGCTACGTATTTACTTGAAGACATGCAAGGTACACCAATCAGCGGCTGCTTCTATGACGAAGAACTACAGAAAACATCGAATCCGGACGTTTACTTGGTGGAAAAAGTTCTTAGACGTAAAGGCAAGAAACTGTTTGTGAAATGGTTAGGCTTAGACAAAAAACATAACAGCTGGATTAATGGAGTTGATGTTTTATGACGTAAAATGCCACATAAATTGGAGTCGTTTCAGATCTTAAACTCAGTTAGCAACATGAGTTATCAAGGTGTCAGTAGTGGTTACGACAGTAGTAGTGATAATAACTATTCTGCAGAGCTGGATAGAATTTTGAAAAACTATGAGTTTGCTGCAAAGTCTGAAAATGTGTACCTGCTTTCAACACAATATACAATTTCTGGTTATGAAGTAAAATGTGGAATTAGTCCGGCAAGATCATTTACGCCTGCTGTTATTCTATCTCAACAGCTAAAGTGCAGCAAAATATCTTTCAGCACTTATGAATGGTATACCTTTATTTCAATGATGACGCAACAGATGAATGCTTTCTTTCATGCCACAGACGACGCCGACAAGTTCCAACCTGATTCGTTTTCATGTGGAGAGTACTGCACCATTACTCCATCAAATTACGATGGGTGTAAGTTGATTTTCGTCAAAAAACATGGAGTTGAATATTATATGGATGAAGAAGAAGTGTCTCAAATTTTAGAATTAAATAATTTGATTTTACAACGTATAGCTATATTGGAAAATTTAAATTTTTGTCAATATTATTATAATGTTTTGGATTTCTGTAAAAATGTCGCCTCTGAAAATTTAAATCCTCAACAAATTTTATATGCATTTTGTTCTATTACACCTAATGATATGTTAAACAATGCTCTTAGAGAATTTGTATACTTTTGTAAACTTACAGTTATCAATGATTTAAATAAATAGTTATATATTATTGGTATATGTGTTTTCTTTAGGAAAAAAAAAAAATAGCTGAAATATTCGAAGATTGAACCTATTTCCTCTTCAATAGCTAGGCTAGGAAAAATGCTCCAACCAATTCGGCTATTTCAGCTATTCTTTATGTAATACACCAAATGTTTGATATTTTATTTCACTGATAAGAGAGAGAGTCTCGATGTGTGACCTTGAACTTACCAAAAAAAAAATGCATAAATCGAACCATTTCAATCTTTTTTTCCTAGGGATTTTTCTCATGTTAGTGTCTCCTTCATTGCAGGAAAAATGAAAACAAAAAATAAATTGATTTTTTTTTTATTTTCGATACACATAAAAGCGATTTAAAAACTACAATTATTTTTATTTATAAAAAAATATTAGATAAAATTAAGACGCAAGTGAATCTTTTTTTACAGCCACACATTCAAATTAATATATATATATAGATATAAACTTAAAAAAATTTTTTAAATGACTACATTGAAAAAAATTACTTTAATTATAGAAAAAAACAAAATTATCAAAACTCACATTCGGAATCATCGTTTTCATTAATAGTGTCAATAAAGCGGGTCACCCCCATTTCATGTATATCTGAATTTGGTGTGAGAGGTACAGGATGTAAAGCTGAGTAGCATTGATCACCAGTTTTCAATTCGAAAAGTAATTTTAAAAATTCATTTTGACACCATTTTCTAGACGTTTTATACAAAACAGGCAAATAATCATTTGTAACTCTAAAATGCTGATGATCACGTAAAACGTGAAGATTTATATTTAAATTTTGAGATTCTAAAATAGATGTGAGTTGATAATAACATTGTTGACATAAAGTTAAATTTAAATTTTTAATATAATACTGGTGAAGCCAGACACAAAAGTATTGCTCAGACAAGTCGAAGCATGACCAACTGGGGCTTACGAGTAGTATATTTCGCATTTTGGGGTTCACATATCTCATTCCACAAGCGTGTTCCCAGTCACAATACTCATCGCCCTTGTACGTATTTTTTGCGATCTGACTCAATGCAGTCCACCGGTACTCTGCATAATTTTTGATAATTTTCAACAATAAATTTTGAGGTATATGTATATCTATTATAAATTGTAAAATTGATGTAGTGTTTTCGCAGATAGTCTTGATACAAATATCTTGGAGTGTACTGGTCATGTTATACCTAAAAAAATTATTCTCGGTTACTATAGTGCCCCCAAGGTAGAGTATCAAAAGTCCCCGGAATTAATTGCCGCTTATCGTCATGTGGACTTAGACCAGTTTTTGTTTGTTCGATGCTAAATACTTGATGTAAATATGATCGAATACAACGCTGGCTTATTGTTTGTTCTTTAAAATTAGTTAAACATTTCACATAATCCTCAAAACATATCCTATTTTTTACTACATTATACTTTACACCCTTCAACTTTTTAACCACCCCTAGCGTTTTCATTTTTAACTCAATTCGGTCCTTATCGAGTTTCTTTTGTTCTAAATACTGTCGTCTCTTTGCTCTTTCCTCCCCATCTACGTCCAATTTATAAGTGTACATTTTCGATCTTAGTCCTACAAAGTGAGTCATAACTTTACCTTTCGACTCATCTTTCATAACACCTAAAACTTTTTTATTCACCTGTGGAATATTATATTGATTATCACTTGGATAATCTGAAGTGTCAAATTTTTGTATATCTGCCTTAATAACTTCTTCATAAGCATCATCACATGATAGCTCATAAATAAAGCTATCGGTATCCATATACATAAGTTTGCATTTTTTAACACCCAATTTAGGAATCATATGTCCATAATGAAAATCATACATGCATATTTTGGAAATATCTAATATTGCCATTCCTACATACAAAGGTTTATTGAATATTATGTTAGTTTTATTGAGTTCAATTGCCGACAAGTTTTCATTGAAAATTTTTCTACTATGGAACCGATAGCTTGCAATCAAATTTTTCGCCCCATACCGACCTTGCCATTTAGTCACCAATTTCACTACTCTATGTTTTCTAATATTTTCCATCGTCTTACCGAACACCGCGTTATTCATCAATTTATACAGGTTCTTTTCGAAAGTGCTTTTAGCTGTCGTCCTTAGTCGAGTATTTAACTCAATATAGGACTTTAGCCAGGTAGACTGTTTAAATTTCAAAACTTTATACACTTTAGTGAGCTGTAATCCGTTGGCGAGCATCTGTTTTAAATTTCGATAATGAACGGTATACTCTTTTTTATCGTAAAGTGTAGTCATTAATTTCGGTAATCTTGAACCTAGAGGAACACGGTGTTCAGCACCAAATGGAAAATCTTTGTGCGTATCGTGCAGGTTTTGCGGATATGTCAAGTCAACTTTGAGAATATACCCTTCGAGGGAATCGTCCGGAATGGACTGAATAAAATCAGCATCAAATTGATCGACGTCTTCGATCCATTTAAACCCTCCGTAGGGCAGAGGTTCACACATTGCCCAACCGTACAAATTGTTCACATCCAGGAACAACAAGTATTTGGAAGGCTTACTAGGGTCATATTCCAGCATGTACTTGTTGTTTGCTTCAGCAAATCTGCTGCTGCAAACTGAAATTCCGCCACGAATAGCTTTTTCAATAAACAAAACCATGTCTACGTCACGCAATAGTTCCAATTTACACCTGGTCGACTTCAACATCGCGTCCCAAGTGTACCCAGGCATGGTATAGTACCACGCTGGATCCAAGCCATAAGTTGCGTGACACTTTTTCCGAAATTGTTCGAAAACATCTGCCAAAAGTAAAACGTCTGTTTTCATGTACATGTCTGAATATTCGCCCAAGTTTTGAATTTGAAACTTATCCCACACACTTTGGGCATGAGCATATTTGTTGAAGCTAAGTGGTTTATAATTTAGTTTATTGTAAAAGCATTCAATAGGCGGTAATGATGTTTCATTGAATTTTTCCCAGCTATCGATGTAGTCATAGCAAAATATTCCTTTTTTAATCAATAATTTAAATTTTTCATTATCCAAATGGGAAAATTCCTTTTTGGATATGATGAAATCGTTGGGATCCATGATGGATGTTAGTTCATCCAAGGAAGCCCCCAAAAATCTCAATGAATCAATAAATCTAAATTTTAAATTAGTTTTTGAGTCGAATAAAGTGAATGAAATGTATTTTTCTAGGTTTATTGGAAGAACACTCATAGTGCCTTTTTTACATAAACTAGAAATCATGAAATGGCTGTCGTAGCCGCTCAAGTTATGGAAAATGACAGGTGTTACGAACAACTTGCGGTAATTGAGATTGCACGATTGATGGGCGAATCCGCGAAACTTACCGGTAAAGTGGTTGTGATCGCGTACAATTATTTCGACGTCTTTAAATTGTTTTCCGCAAATATGGCAATCAGATGCATCAACGGTACTTGACGGAAGTACCATTGGCACTATGGTTTTTATTTTTGATTGGATAATTTCGGCTACTGACGACATTTCATTTGAAAACCAATCCATGCAGTCAGAACCTCGATAGCTTTTGTAAAACGATAAATTGTCATCATAGTTACACTTTACATAATAACCTGCACTATACGCTTCATGTTTTTGATATCTTTTAGTTGCAGTCGAAACATTTGGATCATTAAATTTTGTTAACATGCTTTCGAAATCGGCATAGATTACAAACGGAGTAGTTTGCTGGTAAGTAAAATTTCTAAATTCGACATGTTCATATTTAGGAAAAGACATTTTATATACATTAAGTTCATAACACAACTTTTCGTGCTCCTTAAGTATATTTTCACTCATAAAATAGTTCATACATCTATCACAGAAGTTTTTTTTTTTTGTGTTTTTACTGAGTTGCGAACTTACAAGTCGAGACATGTGTTTAATTAAGCAATAATGATACTTGACTTCAAAATTATTGTCATCATCATCATCATCTTCTGGAGGAACATCAAAGTCATTTAATTTTGGAAAATACTTATCTTGAATCAATAATAAATTAAAATGGTGTTCTAATTTAGTTTGAGTTAATCTTGCCGGTACCACGGTATAAAATTCTTTTTCGTTCAATTCTAAAGCATACACGTTAACGGAAATATTGTTTAACTTTTCGAATTTGGAAATTTTACATAACGGCATGGGAGCATCTAAATCCTCTGCATTTAATACCGTGCTATAAAATGGATATGAAGAAGTTATATTGTTGTCGTGTGTATTTTTCGGAAAAAGGCCCGCTACAATCGACCAATAGAAACAGGCTTGATCTGTATTTTTGATGTTTATGCATGCATGTTTTCCAAATATTTGTTTTGGTAATGGAATGAAAGATGAACCGTTACCTATCTCAAACTTATTAATATTTACTTCTAAAGAGACAACTTTATTTAGGGCATAACAAGAATCCCTTTCTTGGAACTCAGATAGTTTTTGAAAAATTTTATCTTTTACGTTATCAAAAAACCAACGCTCTAAATCGGTAGATACATCAAGTATTGCATTTTTCGTATTAAAATATTTTAAGTCTAAAATTTCATCGTCCTCAGTTTTGTTTCCTTTTTTTATAAATTCTCCGCAAAAACAAGTATTAACTTTCATCATATGAAACGATTTAAATTGTTTAGAAATTTCCATTTTAAATATTATTAAAGCATCTTCCAAAAATGGACCCAAGTCTTTATGAGCTAAATTTATTATTAACCCTGTTTTGATTCTACTTTTAAAGCTCGAAGCTACATTTTCCCACTTAACCCTGTTTTGCAATTTTCTATTGTTGAGCCCTAAACCAATGTGTCTTTTTTCAATTAAATTTTTAAAATGTTTAAAATGACCAATGTTTGTTTGAAGTTTTCTCAAAGTACCTATAGTTGTATCTTTAGTCCTCGAACGAATAGCTTTATTGCAAATTCGAATATGTTTTTTAAGCCGTTTTAGCCAGATTTCTTTATCTTTTTCAGTAAATTTATCGAATATAATTTTTTTCAATTTTCTTATAACCAACAAAAAATCTTTTGACTTTTTAGCAATTTCTTCAACACTTTCAGAATGCATGGCCATAAAAATAAGAATCACTTACCCGTATTCTAAGCCTTATTCTCAACAATTGCGAAAGAATTAGCAGGCGATGGTTTTCCTACGTCGACCGTTCCTTTAAATATTATTGAGTACTTTCCGGAAGAAAAATATTTAATGCTCTCCCTGTATTGGTCTGTGACACGGGCTGGAAGGAATGTAACAGCTTCTTCTAAATCTAGTAGGACGCAGTCTCCAAATCTGCTTTTAACTATTTTGGCGGCATATATTTTCTGCGGCTCATCAAGTGGCAAAGCGCTCAATTTTATTTTTGGTTTTCGCTCTGAAATATTACAATTTTCGTTTATTTTTTTTTAGATCCATCTACAAGTAAAAGAAAAACATGTTACCATTTCAAAATTATTCAAATTAAATAATGATAACTGTATGATAGTTCTTAGCAGCTTCGAGGAAATACGAAGGACCACCTG
>CAJUYG010006491.1:0-12097 GCA_910591675.1 Galerucella calmariensis | reverse complement strand
TACAGGCTGACCGTCCTGGTCTAAGGCTATGACAGTGATGTTGGTTATTTCACGTTGTGGTATAACGGGTAAGTAGAGCAAATTATGAGGAATTTCGTCAATGGAATATCCTGGATCTACTTGTACGACGAATTCGTAAATGGTATGAGCAGGTCTGTTTGCATCGAAGGCTCCAGTGGTAATGTTACAATCGAAGCGTATGCTAGATACTTTAATAATTTTGACGGGCAGATCTGAAGAGTGCAATTTGTTAGCGTCGAGAATTTTTGGTGAAAATCCCAATATTCTTCCAAGACTATCGGCTTCCATGAAGGAAATTTTGTATTTACTGGAAATTTCACATTTCAACGTATTGTGATTGGGTTTTAGTGAAAATACCGGTCTGGTTGAATTGCCCGCACCCAACTTATCACTGATAAACGCTTCAAGATCAGCAATTTCATAACATCCTGTGGGAAAATCAAAACTTTGAAGCTTGCCCTTGGTATCGTAGTAGTAAAACTTACAATTTTCAATGTTTGGTATACTGTGATAAGAATGAAAAGATCTTAGAGCTATTTCGTATTCATTCTTCGGATCGAGCACAATAGGCGTAGGAGGTTGGAAGGTGAACACGTGATTGGTGCTGTTAACTCTAAGCAACTGCGACATGATGACTAATGAAATACGAATAATGTTTGAATTTAAATATCATTTTTTATTTTTTTAATGTTTGTTTACAAAGGAAACAAGTAGCTTGCGAACTCGGAGGGCCGTCACAATGCGTCGTCCAATCAGGTCGGTTGTAATGGATGAAACAAGGCAGTCGTATTTGTAGTTCAAAATTTGCTTGATATTCATTGGGAAGTTTATGCCACATTTCCAGCAATTCCGAAGGTCTTACACACTCTATTAGATGTTCAATGGGAAAGTGCTTCAGTTCTTCGGCAGTGAAACTACTCAATGTTTTTCCATGGTAGATATGTTGTAGTAATAGTTCCGTCATTGTAGAAATTTCAAACACAAATGACCGCAATTGATTTGATCGTAGTTTTGATATTGGGTATTGTTGTAGAAAATTCGCGCGCTCTTCCCCAGATATTTAACAACTTCTTTCGGTGGCTTCAAGTTACCAAATGAATCGAAATACTCTACATTGTTGTTTATCTTTCTGTAAGCTACCCAATGACTTCCGCTATTCTTAGATGTATCCAAATTAACCACTGCGCATTCTCGTTTTCGGGGACCGGCTTTGGGGAGAGTGTCTCGCATGAAAACTCCTCGAAAATGCGGTATTTTAAGTAATTTTGCGTAATGTGTTATGTCAAAGTCGGATAGTGCGTGATTGGGTAGCTTTATTAGTTTTTTTTCAAATACAATCCAAAACCGCCTTTTGGGTACTTTTTCAGATACAGGCCAGATCCTACACGTTCCATAGCCTTATTATGACGTACATCTTCTTCCAATTTCTTTTGCGCATGCTTTGCGTCAATGACAGTTTTAGCAATCCCAGCAGCACCACCTGACAAAGCTCCAAGTGCCGAAAGACCGGCAAACAAAGGGATAAGTGGTAGGAAACCTCCGGATTTCGCTACAGGTATTACTCGAGGAACCTCGACTTCTTTTTTCCCACCAAATTCTTTAATAAGTGCTTTGGCTGCTCGTAAGGCAAACGTTGCAGTGTCTTTCAAAGATGCCCCTTTTTTCATGGACTTTCCCACTTTTAGAATGACATCTCGATGCAAGGAACGACGTTTGCGACGACAACCCATTCCCAGCTTTCTTTTCACCTTCATTCCGCCTGTTACAAGTAATGCAGCAGTTTTCTCTCCCAGTGAAGCGTCTTTTGATTTAACGCGAGCCCAAGCTTTATCTTCAAGTATCCGATCGGCTTTGTGTCGTTCCTCGAGAGACTTATTCTTCCAGTAAGAAATATCGTGTTGTTTACAAGCTGCGTCCAAGGGGTTAATGCCCGGATCTCCACGATCAAGACGTTTTTCCAATTTTGTACCAGCTAACAGAAAAACAATTAATTTTTTGCAAAAAGGGTGGGGGTGGTTTACTTACGTCCACAATACTGATAGCTAGGTAAGTGAAGTTCAATAGGTAGTTTATTGATGAGAGAATTTAAGAGACCTTCTCCTTCAAACACCAACATTAATACTGATACGCGTAAGTGGTGACACCTATATTTAAAGGATAGTACTACGAAAAACGACACACACAATGAAAATAATTCAACAAGAGCAGACTATACCCATTGAAAATCTGGATTTCACCTCAACGCCATCGATCGGCAAACATGGTAAATTGTTGCCAAATTCTTTCCGTGCCATTATATGCGGTCCCAGTGGGTGTGGTAAGACGAATGTCGTGCTGGCGCTCCTATTCAATCCAAATGGTGCGAAATTCAAAAATGTTTATGTCTATTCAAAATCGTTATTTCAACCAAAGTATCAATTGCTACAAGAAGTTATAGCGCAAGTCAAGGGTGTTGGGTATTTCCCATTTAAAGACAACGAGGAAATAATTAGTCCAGAGAAAGCTCGACCAAATTCCATCTTTTTATTCGATGACGTAGCCTGTGACGGTCAGCAGAAAATTCGTGAATACTATTCCATGTGTAGACATAAAGATATCGATGCCGCTTATCTTTGTCAAACATACTCAAAAATACCGAAACAGCTTATTCGCGACAATTGTAATGTTATTGTGTTATTCAAGCAGGATGAGGTGAACTTGAAACATATATTTGACGAACACGTATCTCCAGACATGACGTTTGACACATTCAAAAATGTGTGTTCAAAGTGTTGGTGTGACCGCTATGGTACTTTGGTAATTATGAAGGATTTTACCCTCAATGGTGGTAGGTATCGCAAAGGATTCGATAAATATATAAAATTGTAAGCTGCGTCTTTAGTCCATACCAATATGTCTGACGATAAGGTTGCTACTGCATTGCGCAAGAAAAAAGTGTCTGAACTTGCCAGATCGATTCGCAAAAAATACTTGGCGTTGAAATTAGGTAAATCAGAGCAAGATGAGTCTATTAATAAACTATTCAAACCGATATCTAAACCACTTGAAGAAATTGTGCAATCCTCAAAGACATTAGAAAAAACGATTACAAATTTAAATCCAAAAGAGGAAATAAAGAAGGAAGAAGAAGAAGAACCAGATGATGTGTTTACACCTTTTCTCGAAACGGAACCGGTGGCCGAAACCGATGAATCCGGCAATATTACACGTTCTGAATCTCCAGAAGAGATGCGCCCCGAAATTTCCCAGGAAGCTGTCGCAGACTATTTGGACCAATATCCTACCATCAGTCATCAGTTCATTGAAGATTACTTCCAAAAAGATGATAAAATCGATAAAAATTATGGTCCGATATACAACGATGAAATCGGTTGGTCATTAGGCAAACGTCGAATTGCGTTTGATGGAAAAACCGGTAATATAAACATACTACCTGAGAAAAACAAACAAGGAAGATATGTTATTGGAACACCAGGCTTGTATCAACTTCTATTTTACCGAGACCCCAGTTACAATGATCAAGATTTACAGAACTATAAAAATCTTTTGGCAACAACTGAAGTTCATTTAGACACGATAGATCGTCTTAAGGGGTCAAGTACTGAAAAATATCACTACATCATAAAACCTTTATTCAAAACAAAATCTCTAACGACGGCGAATAAATCGTCTCAGGTATTTACTCGTCTAAAATCGATTCCTTCAGCAAAAGGAAAAGGTATCGATCGTTTAAGATATAATGATAAACCTATGGAGTATATTTATTGGGACGATGTGAATGAATTGGTGGATCGTTTGAAGTTGTTGATTGCTTCAAAAGAGGCAGGTAATACGTCACACGACAACGAAATAGTAGCAATTATTAATGAACTCAAGGAGGCTGATATAATAGAATAATACAAGTTGAAACTTGTTCATTTCAATTATGCCAGTCGATAAATTCGGACATAGACATCAAACGCCCTATGCGCGTTCACCAGCGAAAATTACGTTTCCTCATACACCGGACGGTAATATTGATATTGAAAATGTGAAAATTTGTAATGTTCAGGAACCGACAACAAATAGTGATGCTGCAACAAAACAATATGTTGATGTACAGTTGAATGACCTACGTGCTATCAACTCGCCATTAATTCAAACGCATGGTGTGGTGCTGCAGCAACAGGACCGTGATATAAAGGATTTAGAAGTAGGATTGACCGAAATAAGAAATGAGCTTCATAAGACTAAAATTCCCATATTACAGGCGAATATTGATAACTTACAAAATAAAACTAACGAAATTGATGCATTCATTTCGCGAAATCCCCCTGTAGCAGGTAGGGATATGGCTACGAAGAAATATGTTGACGAATCAATTGCCACAGCAAAAGCCTTTATTCGAAAAGAATTTACTGCTTCTACGAATACAAGCATACGTGGATTGAGAAAAGAATTTACAGAAAATATCAGAACCCTCTCTGATTTGAAAAGTAACATTTCAGATATTGAGAACAATATTAAGGTTATGAATACGAATACCGTTAACCGCATTAACAGTCTGGAGCTGAAGCTAGCTGGTAATACGTCATAATATGTATTCTAAAGAAAAAATTCAACTCGTAAACGAACTCCACAAACCGATACGGAAAAAATTTCCTCGGAGACGCACTATTATTAAGGGCCTTGACGATCTTTGGCAAATGGATCTTGCGGAGATGAGGAATTTTGCTCCACAAAATAGGAATCATAAAATGATACTAGTCGTTATTGATTGTTTTTCAAAGTTTGTGTGGACACGCCCACTAAAGACGAAGACCGGAGAGGAGATTACTCGGGCATTCTCGGACATTCTCGCTCACACTAGACGAATACCAAAAAATCTGCAATCTGATCAGGGAAAGGAATTTTACAACAGCAAATTTCAAAATTTAATAAGAAAACACAACATAAATCATTATAGCGTATTTAGCACAATGAAAGCTTCTATGGCAGAGCGTGTTATAAGAACTTTGAAATCTAAACTCTACAAGTATTTCAGTTTAAATGGTACCTACAAATGGATTGATATTCTACCTAAAATCACTCAAAACTATAACAATAAAAGACATTCCACAACAAAATATAAGCCTTCTCAAGTCAACAAATCCAACGAAAAATCTATTTTGAATAACACCTATAGTCATTTAAAGATAGCAGGCCCGCGAAAATTTAAAGTTGGTGACATTGTACGCATATCTAAGGCAAAACATGTCTTTGAAAAAGGATATACACCCAATTGGACTACAGAACTATTCAAAATCACCAAAGTTAAAATTACCAATCCTGCTACGTATTTACTTGAAGACATGCAAGGGACACCAATCAGCGGCTGCTTCTATGACGAAGAACTACAGAAAACATCGAATCGGGACGTTTACTTGGTGGAAAAAGTTCTTAGACGTAAAGGCAAGAAACTGTTCGTGAAATGGTTAGGCTTAGACAAAAAAACATAACAGCTGGATTAATGGAGTTGATGTTTTATGATGTGAAAGGCCACACACGCTATAAATTGGAGTCGTTTCAGATCTCAAACTCAGTTAGCAACATGCAAGGTGTCAGTAGTGGTTACGACAGTAGTAGTAGTAGTGATAATAACTATACTGCAGAGCTGGATACAATTTTGAAAAACTATGAGTTTGCTGCAAAGTCTGAAAATGTGTACCTGCTTTCAACACAATATTCAATTTCCGGTTATGAAGTGAAATGTGGAATAAGTCCTGCTAGATCATTCACGCCTGCTGTAATTCTATCTCAGCAGCTCAAGTTCGGCAAAATTTCCTTCAGCATTCACGAATGGCATACCTTTATTTCAATAATGATGCAACAGATGACCGTAGATGAGTTCAAACCTGATTCGATTCCATGTGGAGACTACTGCACCATTACCCCATTAAATTACGATGACTGTAAGGTAATTTTTGTGAGGAAACATGATGTCGAGTATTACATGGATGAAGAAGAAGTATCCCAAATTTTAAAATTAAATAATTTAATTATACAACGTATAGCTATGTTGGAAAATTTGAATTTTTGTCAATATTATTATAATGTTTTGGATTTCTGTAAAACTATCACCTCTGAAAGTCCTTTACAAATTTTATATGCATTTTGTTCCATAACCCCAAACGATATGTTAAACAATGCTCTCAGAGAATATGTATACTTTTATAAACTTAAAGTTATCAATGATTTAAATAAATAGTTGTATATTATTGGTGTTTTCTTTAACTGGTTGTGTGTGTGAATAAGTTTTGAGTTCAAATCAATTTTCCATTGAGATCAATATGAAGTTCCATTTGACGTGACAACGTGACATTTGACGTGACAACGCGACATTTGACGTGACAACGTGACATTTGACGTGATAACGTGACAACGTGACGTTTGACGTGACAACGTGACATTTGTCGTGACATTTGACGTGAGAATGTGACATTTGACGTGGCAAGTGTTTCGTACAGGATCAACATTTGGTCCTTTTGACAGCGTGATAATTTTGTTACACTCAGTATATAATAAAATTCTCAAAGTCTTCACATGAATGTAGGAAAAAGAAATAAAAAATGAATTTTATAATATATATATATATATATATATTTATGATAAACAATAACTATAAAACTTACACATCTTAAAAGTCTAAATCACAAAATTTTATTGAACCGGCAAAAGATCAATATATTTATGATAAACAATAACTATGAAACTTACACATCTTAAAAGTCCAAATCACAAAATTTTATTGAACCGGCAAAAGATCAATATATTTATGATAAACAATAACTATGAAACTTACACATCTTAAAAGTCCAAATCACAAAATTTGTTTGAACTGACAAAAGATTAATATATTTATGATAAACAATAACTATAAAATTTACACATCTTAAAAGTTTAAATCACAAAATTTGATTGAACTGACAAAAGATTAAATTATAAAAATGAAAGAAAAACAAAATAATGAATTGATAATACTAGAATACAGTTTTCACTTAATGTATCCATATCTAAAACAATCAGAGTACATTTTTATATACATATACTCAACAAAAAATTAAATTACTCAGTGTTACTTAGTTTGTAATGCCCCCAGGGAAGCGTATCAAACGACTCTGGAATTAGTGACCGCTTATCATCTTCAGGTGAAAGACCCACTTTCTTTTGTTCAATGCTGAAAACGTTATGTGCATAGGACTGAATTGTGTTTTGGAAAATGTACTTCGACTCCCAGTTTTTTAAACAGTTCAAGTAATCTTCGAAAGTAATTTTATTTCTTACAACATTTTTCTTTACCCCCTTAGATTTTTTCACTATTTTCCCACCCCTAACTTTAAAAGCATACATTTTTGAACGTAGCCCTATGAAATGTGTCATAATAGAACCATTACATTCATCTTTCATCAAACCTAACACCTTTTTGTTTGCTAACGGAATGTTAAAGTAATTATCCTCTGCATAATCACTCGTATCAAACATGTGAATATCATCCTTTATCACTTCTTCGTATACGTCATTACAATGAAGTTCATACGTGAAACTATCTGTATCTGTATACATTAATTTACAATTTTTTTTTCCCAATTTAGGGATGATGTATGAATAATGGAAGTCATACATACAAGTTTTTGAAATGTCTAAAATGGCCATCCCAATGTACAGGGGCTTATTGAAAACAAGATTACTCTTTTTTAATTCTATTGCAACTAAATTTTCTTCAAAAATTGTTCTAGAATGAAACCAAGGACTAGCAATCAAGTTTTTAGCTCCATAACGTCCCAAATATGATCTTGATAATTTCACTATCCTATGATTCCGTATATTTTCCATTGTTTTACCAAACACCGCGTTATTCATCAATTTATACAAATTTTTGGCAAAAGCTGTAGTAGCTTCCGTTCTTAGTTTAGTATTTAAAGCGATGTAGGGTTTTAACCATGCAGCTTGCTTAAATTTTAAAATTCTATGTATTTTTGTTAAAATTAAACCATTTGCTAAAGCTTGTTTTAAATTTCGATAGTGTAAGATGTAATTATGTTTATTGTGTAGGGTAGCCATGAGTTTTTTTAATTTGGAATTGGGAGGCGTTTTGTGTTCAGGACAAAAAGGAAAATCTTGGTGTAGATCGTGTAGCTCCTTAGGGTACTCGAGGTCTACCTCAAGAATGTACCCCTCTGGAGAGTCGTCTGCAATTTGATTGATATCAATGTTCGAGTTATCTTCCCATTTGAAGTCTGCATAAGGGAGGAATTCTGACATTGCCCAACCGTACAAATTGTTCACATCCAGGAACAACAAGTATTTGGAAGGCTTACTAGGGTCATACTCCTCCTCCATGTATTTATTGTTGGCTTCGGAATATCGATTTGAGCAAACAGATATACCTCCCCGAATACCTCTCTCAATAAACATAATCATATCAATATCTTTAAGTAATTCTAATTTTATTTGGGTATACTTTAACATTGCATCCCACGTATACCCAGGAAGAGTATAGTACCACGCAGGATCTAGCTGATACGTTTGCAAACAATTACTCCGTAACTGCTCAAAAAACGTCTGCTAATAACAGTATGTCTGTTTTCATATAGAGCTGACTATACTCTCCCAGGTTAGCAGTATCAAAATACTCCCAAACATTTTTTGCATGGTTATATTGTTCCATGGAAATATTCGAATCATAAAGTTTATTGTAAAATTTTTCAATGGACGGTAATTCTACGTCGTTGAGCTTTTCTATACAATCGATGTAATCGTATGGAAAAACCCCTTTTTTCATTAAAAGTTTCAGTTTTTGGTTATTTAAATCATGAAACTCGTGTTTTAAATTTTTAAAATCATCCTCCTTCAGTGTAGATACCAGTTCGTCTAGACTTGCTCCCATAAATCTAAGGGAGTCTATGAACCTAAACTTGATGCTAGTTTCAGAGTCATGTAGGGTGAAACTTATATATTTTTCCTTATTTATTGGTAGTATGGAAACCTTACCACGTTTTGCAATTTCCTTAATAACAAAATGTAAGTCATAGCCGCTTAAGTTATGAAAAATAACTGGAACAACAAAAACTTTTTTAAAATTCAAATTGCATGCTTGATGAGCGTATCCACGAAATTTTCCAGTGAAATGATCATGATCCCTAACGACTATATCTTTATCAGTGAAGTTATGTTCACAAATGTGACAATTTAGTGCATTTGCTAAGTTGGGTGTAACACCAAGGGGTATTATATCTAAAATTTTGGACTCTACAAATTTTGCTACATCAGTTAACTGATTGGTAAACCAATCTATGCAGTCTTCACCCTGATGATATTTATAATACGAAAGCTGATCATCGTAAGCGCATTTTAAATAATATCCTGCAGAAAAAGCTACGTGTTGTTGATATTTTTTAGTTTTATCCGTTTTTTGTTGATCTGTATAAGCCTTTAGTATGGATTCTAAATCACTATAAATAACAAACGGACATTTCTGCTTATAAATAAAATTTTTAAATTCAATGTGAGTATAATTGGGAAAAGAAATTTTTGACTCATTCATATTTTTACAAACACTTTCATGCTTATCCAAAATTTGTTTACTATGAAAATAGTTTAAACACCTATCGCAAATGAATTTTTTACCCTTACAGCTATTAAGTTGAGATGAAATTAATCTAGATAAACTTTTTATCCAACAATAGTGGTACTTAATGTTTTCATTCGTATCGTCTACAGGAGGTGCATCATAATCATTTAACTTGGGATAATACTTGGATTGGACCAGCAATAGGTTAACATGTCTTTCAAGTTTATTTTTAGTTAATCTTGTAGGAACTACTGTATAAAATGTAGATTTATTTGATTGATTTAGTTCTAAAGAGTATACGTTTACTGATATATTATTTAATTTTTCAAATTTTGTAATTTGGGACATTGACATTTCAATATCTAAGCCCTTTGTATTTAGAACTTCAGAGTAATGTGGATACGATGAAGTACGATTACTACTTTTAGTAGCAGGATTTAAAAAACTGTTTACTGCCCAGTAAAAACAAGCTCGGTCCATATTACAAACGTTTACAATTGCCTTCCTTCGAGAAATTGGTTCTGGTAGTGGAATGAAAGACGAGCCAACCCCCATTTCATATTTGTTCATTGCAACTTCCAAAAAAATTATTCGAGATAATGCCCACCCGCTTTCTTTTTCAGCAAATTCTGATAAACTGTTCAAAATAGGATCAATAATATTTATTCTAAACCAATCATGTAAATCATCTCCAATGTCTAATACAACATTGGGAGTACTGAAATATTTGCGGTCCACTAACTCCACGTCTTTTGATTGTTTAATAAAATCCCCACAAAAGGTGGTGTTCACTTTTGAAATTTGTGTTTTCTTGAGAACTGATGAAATCTTGTTTTTAAAAATTTTGAAAGCATCTGTAAAGAATGCATTCATATCTTTATGTGACAAGTTTATAATAACACCTGTTTTTAATCGGCTTTCAAATGCAGCATTAATGTTTTCCCACTTGACCCTTTTACTAGATTTCTCAAGTCCTCCACCCACATGAGTCCCTTTTATTAAACATCGCATGCGCTTCAAATGTGCTATTTTTGTATGAATTTTATGTTTTACTCCAATCGAAAACTTGAAAGATTTTAAAGCAAGATTACATTTTCTGAGGTGTTTATTAATCAGTAAAATCCATTTGTTTCTATTTGAAAAGGTTTGAATTTTGTTTAGAGAATTTAAAATTTCATCAATTTGCTGTAAAGTAACACTGAAGTTCGACATTCTTGAGTATATGAATAAAAATGTACTCACCAGCTTTCTAAAGTTGTCTTCGACTGCGGATGCGAATTTCCTTAATTTTTAAGTTGAGGTTGCTTTCAAATTTTGTTAATGGGCTATATCGTGACTGCGGATGTGTACTTTTAAATTTCCTTTAAAGTTGTCTTCAGTAGGTTGTTTTAAAATTTTGTGATGTGTTTCTGAAACAAAAATTTTTTTTAAATGTTTTTAAAACAGAATCACACATGCTAGGTTAGGTTAATGTGAGTGTACCTCATACCCTCGCTAAATAATAAGCAAAATTTTAAAAATAAAAATTGGGGTCCATGATGGATGTTAGTTCATCCAAGGAAGCCCCCCAAAAATCTCAATGAATCAATAAATCTAAATTTTAAATTAGTTTTTGAGTCGAATAAAGTTTTCTATTGTTGAGCCCTAAACCAATGTGTCTTTTTTCAATTAAATTTTTAAAATGTTTAAAATGACCAATGTTTGTTTGAAGTTTCCTCAAAGTACCTATAGTTGTATCTTTAGTCTTCGAACGAATAGCTTTATTGCAAATTCGAATATGTTTTTTAAGCCGTTTTAGCCAGATTTCTTTATCTTTTTCAGTAAATTTATCGAATATAATTTTTTTCAATTTTCTTATAACCAACAAAAAATCGTCTGACTTTTTAGCAATTTCTTCAACACTTTCAGAATGCATGGCCATAAAAAATAAGAATCACTTACCCGTATTCTAAGCCTTATTCTCAACAATTGCGAAAGAATTAGCAGGCGATGGTTTTCCTACGTCGACCGTTCCTTTAAATATTATTGAGTACTTTCCGGAAGAAAAATATTTAATGCTCTCCCTGTATTGGTCTGTGACACGGGCTGGAAGGAATGTAACAGCTTCTTCTAAATCTAGTAGGACGCAGTCTCCAAATCTGCTTTTAACTATTTTAGCGGCATATATTTTCTGCGGCTCATCAAGTGGCAAAGCGCTCAATTTTATTTTTGGTTTTCGCTCTGCAATATTACAATTTTCGTTTATTTTTTTTTTTTAGATCCACCTACAAAAGTAAAAGAAAAACATGTTACCATTTTAAAATTATTCAAATTAAATAATGATAACAAAAAAAATTACTCAACTAGCGCAAAAATGTTTTATAAAAAAAATTTCTATTGATAAATAAAAATTGAGATATTTTTCAGATACAAAAAAAAATTATTAATGCATCAATGTGAAAAAAAAAAAAAAATAAAAAAAGATGAAATTCAAAAATATTCAAAAAT
>CAJUYG010006490.1:0-12098 GCA_910591675.1 Galerucella calmariensis | reverse complement strand
TTGGCCCAGCATTCTTGTTAATGACATATCAAATGTGATTTCCAGCTTACGCTGATGATAACATCTCTTATGGTTCTTCACCCCTCCAAAAAGATTTATATAGTATGGTTTGAACAGAACCTGTTGTATTTAAATGTTAGTAAATGTCATGTGATCAGATTTACTACAATTAATGATACTCTGGTTTACACATATCACAATAATAAAAATAAATTATAATTGAAACAAAATTCCAAGGATATATAGGAGTTATATTCGATTGCAAGATGAAGTTTAATATTGTTTCACGATCAGCTAAAATGCCGGGTGTCTGAATGTAGCCTTACCATTTTTGGAGTCAAAATAGACTAACTAGAATCGAAGGTATGGACAATTTTCCACAAATTTGTGATTTCGTACCGAACTCAGAATATAAGAATTATGATGACATTCTACGTTTTATCAACATTTTCACTCTTGTACATAGACGCATGGAAAATGATCTATGTTTCTTCTATAAAATTATTAATAATTGTTCTGTGCAGTGTCCTCAAATTTTTGTAGTGATCGATATCAATGTCAATGATAGGAGAACACTGAACTTCTCAAAACAACATTATCATAATGGTGACTACGGTTTGATTGAACCTATTACATGGATGTTGAGGTTTGTTTGTTGTTACAGTTTACAATTGAATCTTTTCAAGCCTCCATTTCCGCAATTTGAAACGGCTGCCAAGAGCTTGCAATAATCCCATATTATATTATTCCACTCCAATTTGGTTTTATAATTATTTCGATTCAAATATAGAAATTTTGCATATAGAACCTAAATCCTTCAAATTAAATCTTTTAGAAGCCCTAGAGATGAATAAAAACAAATATTCAGATAATCTTCTTAACGACCAACTTGATATTAACAATTCTCCATTATTATACCTTTTTACCTAGAAAGTTTCCTGTAGGATTGTTGTGAATGAGTTTCCAGGTAAACTGGTTAAATACTTCAGTTAATCCCATGTTTAGACAAATTCACTCCATTTCCTGTAAATAGATTATAATTTTATTGTTAAATATCCCTATAATTTAGTATTAAGGCACTGTATAAATTGAAGGTTCCTCATTATACCTCCATTCGTTTGAATGGTGTTAGCGAAACGCGTCACTTTAAGGTTAAATATAATGTAAATTTAACAAAATAAAATTGTTTGATTTCATAATTTACTATGGATCTACATCAAGTAAAAGCCTCATCTATTCAATTATGAAATTGTTCATTGTGTATTTAATTTGTAATTGCATTCATGTTTTACATGTTTTACCACGATTTTATACATAATTATTCATTTCAAATTTTCCTATATAAATGGGTATATCCGTATATCTTTATATTTATAAAACTTAAATATGAAATACATTGTAGATTAACTAATTGACTGCAGGTATATAACTCTACAATGAAGCCAGCTACTCAAATGAATTGTTGCATAAATATAATTAAGATGTAAATAAAGCTACTTTACAGGATTAATAATAATAATAATAATTGTCTTTATTATTTTCAAAATATAAATGTTCTACAATAGAATAAAATGTAAAAACAGATTCACTAATTGAAAATAAAAGGCGAAGTTCAGCTTTTATGAGGCATTAAGCACCATAAAAGTTGCTCTACCACTTAACCTTAAGGAGTGTACATGCTTAAATTGATAAAGAAACTAATAAAAATAAAAAAAAATACAAAAATACAAAAATTCAAAAATTCAAAAATTCAAAAGTTGGTATCTAGACTGGGTTTAGGATTCATAGCTTGAAACGTTTTTAATTTTTAAAATAAAGTAATCAACAGAGTGTTCAGATTTGAGTAGTGAAAAGATATTTAGCAAAATATACTTTAAACTTATTAATTTTATAACTTTTAAGATCTGTAGGAAGTCCGTTATAGACATGGCTAATTTGATATCTGAAAGAGGATCTGAAAAGTTCTAGCCTGAAGAATGGAACTGTAATTAAACCTCTATTTCTAATGTTAAGATTGTGTATATCTGTCCTATATGTTATTTTTCGATGTAAGTAAGATGGCTTTCTAGTAAGTACTATTTTATGATAGAGACACGCTGAATGTAATATCCTTCTATTATTCATGTTTAACCACTCAATTTCTTTAAGTTTATTTGAGACGCTACGGCGTTTTCGAATACCAAATATCAATCTAAGACAACAGTTCTGCATTTTCTGAATTTTCCTTTTATATTCAACAGTTAAACATGGACCATATAGAGCGTCAGCATAGTTAAACACCGATAAAATCAAAGCCTCACATAATGTTTTTTTTACGCCAAATGATAAAAAATGTCTGATGCCAAAAACTGTTTTCAAAGACATGTATGCTTTTTGAAGTACCGCGTTAATATGCTTTTCAAACCTCAAATCAGTGTCCAGAATCACACCTAAATTTTTAGCTTCCGAGACCATAGCTAGTTTTTCATTATTTATCTTAACATCAATCTCACTGGAAATCTTTTGACGATTTAGTTTGGAGCCGAATAGGAGAGTTTTTGATTTAGTGGGATTGATTAAAAGGCAATGATTTTTAGCAGCTTCTACAAACGCATTGAGGTCAGCATTAATCGTATTACAAGCATGTTCAATTGCCTGTGGAGAAAAGCTATAGTAAAGTTGGGTGTCATCTGCGTATAAATGTGTACTACAATTAGATATGTGTTGCAATAGTTGAGACGTATAAATTGTGAAGAATAACGGACCCAATATTGAGCCTTGTGGTACACCCGACGAAAGTGGAAGTAGCTCTGAGCTTTTGTTATTTAGAGAGACACGTTGCTGTCTATTTCTTAAATAATTATTAACTAATAAACGAGCATTTTCTGCAAAACCTATATATTGTAATATATCAATTAATAAGTCATGATTTATAGTGTCGAATGCTCTGCTAAAATCGAGCAGTATAAGTAATGTACACTTACCACCATCAGTAGCCTTAATAATATCATCTACTATATGAAGAAGAGCAGTTGTACAACTATATCCCTTACGAAAACCCGACTGAATTGATGGTAATATTGAAAATGAAACTAAGTGCTCTTTAATTTGAGTCTCCATGGCTCTTTCTATAATTTTTGACAGTGTGGGTAATATGCTGATTGGGCGAAGATCTTTGAACTCTTTGGGATTGTTTACTTTTGGTAATACCCGCACAACTGCACTCTTCCATACAGAAGGATACACACTTCCAGTGAGACAAAAGTTTACTATGTGTGTGATATATGGTACCACATGAGGACAACATAATTTTAACATAGTGATATTCAGCTCATCACAGCCAGTGGCATTTGTTTTAATTCCACAAATTATTTGATATACAAAAAAATCATTAACTTCCTTAAAAACAAAATCTGACTGAACTAGTCTATTGTTTCTATAATACTGAGAGACATTTTCACCTGGGGTGGCATTAGGAACAGACTCAATAAAAAATTTATTAATATCATCAACATTGCTAAAGTTATCGGATATACTCGATTTTTTTTCTATTAATAATTTATTTGACCTTAATGTTTTCCACATTTCTTTTGAGCTATCGGTACCTAGCTGGTATGTGAAGTAAGCCTTTTTTTCACGAAAAACGGCTTTATTTACGTAATTACGCAAATCCTGGTAAACTCGTAAGTGCGCCTCAGCTTTTGTTTTTTTTAATTTCCTTAGAGCTTTGTCCCTTTCATTAATCATTTGTTTTATAGTATATGTCAACCAAGGTGCTTTAGGTTTAGTGACCCTTACTGTAATCACAGGAGCGTGTCTATCAAATAACTGATGTAAACAGTTTACAAAATATTATTAATATATATTAATATTATTAATATATATAAAATTATTATTATTATTATTATTATTATTATTTTCATCAACAGTTTCTTGATCGTAAATTCTAAAAAATGATGTGCTAAACAAGTCTCGTTGAAAAGAATCATCGTTAAAATTTTTGAAGTTCCGATAAGTGTACATTTTAGGAACCTGTTTATATCTATTGATTGGCAATTTACAGAATACAATAGCGTGGTCTGCAATATCATTGTGTATTATACCCTTCTCAACTAAAGCTTCATCTCGTACTATAACATAATCCAACAGAGTTGATGAAGTAGATGTTACCCTTGTAGGAACATCTATTACCTGTTTTAAGTTTAAAGAATCTAATAAAGAGTAAAATTTTTTAACAGTACTACTGTCTAAATCGAATAAATCTAAATTGAAGTCTCCCATATAAACAATTTCATCCACAGTAACAAATATTGATTCTAAACTGCCTTCAAACTCGTCCAAAAAAATACTAGTATTCTGTTCATGAGGTTTGTATATGAGGCCTACAGCAATAGTTTTTTTATTTATTATAACTTTGACCCAACACTGTTCCCATATCAAATTATAAACATCAATTATTTCCCATTTAATATTATTCCTAATGTACATGCATAAGCCTTTACCGTTCATATTACGATCCATCCTATATATATCAAAACCATCTATATGTATCTTTTCATTATTAATTGATTGTTTTAACCAGCTTTCACAAATTAAAAGTATATCGATATTATTATCTGTGATAACTCTTTTAACCTTATGTAATGAAGGAACTAATGACCTCGCATTCAAACATGCAATATTTAAAGAGTTCATAACACCTAAACAATCCAAACACCAACTATTTGAAACCAGATAAAAATTATTAGTAATAAATGGTTGTTGACAACAAGTTTAACACCAGGTACATCCAATTGCACGTGGTGCTACAAATAATCTTATAAAATTTAAAGAATTATGAACGCAAAATTTGTAAAAATTGAATAGAGATAACAAATAATACAAGTTGATTTTATCGAAAATACCACACAAAGAAAAATTATAAAAATATAATAATATAATAATAAGCATTAATAGAATGTATATTGCAGAATATAATTAAAAAGAAAAAGTAGAAGAACCTAATAATTATACTATAATAGTAACAAAAATGAGAATTCCACAAAAAATCTGCAATAACATACTCTTTATTTATAACTAGTGATAAAAAAACGCAAATATCCTAGAAAATTCCAAAGTATAAACAACGATGAAATTTATCTGCAATTGTTTCGAGTTTATTTAATCAGCGTCGGTTACCTGCTGGGATTCAAGCTGCTCAATATTTTTAACAATCATTGTTTTATTACTATCGGCCATTTTCAAAAATATGTTCCCATCTTTTGTCCATATTGTTCGATTGTTGCCAACTTTTTCGCGAACCAATTTTAGAAGCTTCATTTGTTCAGACGTTAAATCTTCTCTTATTATGGTATTTGAGGTTTTAAGTAGCTTCTTATTTTTATAAACCATATTTTTATAGAACATACACGTAAAAGTAACTAAAATTGGTCTAATTTTGTGTCTTTGAAACTTTCCAATTCTATAACAAAAGTCTATGCACTTTTCATCTATTTCTAGGTTCATTTTAGTATTACAGATATTTAGCACTGTTTCCATACAATTTTCCCTATCTTTCTCATCTACTCCATAAAATCTAATATTTTTACGCTTATCTAAACGTTCTTGTATATTCTGTCGCTTTACAAGATAATCTATAGTAACTTTCTGACTTCTTAGTTCATTCTCCAACTCTTTAGTTTTTGCTTTCAGGTCTTCAACTTTTTTGTCAATCTGCTTCATAATACTATCTGCTATAGTTTTCGAGAGTTGATTTATAAAATCATCAGAAGTACAAAGCTTTGCCACTAATATTTTCACAGTTGAGTGCAGTTTCTCATCACCTTTGTTGTCTATTTTGTTTCCTCTGCTTTTGGACATAGTGAAAAAATAATTTCACTTTACAGGATACTGATTAACAATTTTGCGTGAAAAAGAGTAAAAGTACTTAGTATGTACTTACTTCTTACAGTAATGACAGATTCCAAAAATATAAAGCACTTTTACACAATTTAAATTGATTTATTAGCAGCACCACGTGAAACACGTCTATATCGTATCAAGCATGCTCAGGTAGCATATCGCTAAATGGCTGTGAAATATCTACAAATATCTAGCTTCAATAATAAATAACGCACACCGTCATTTCAGCCACATCCTAATTAAAATATCAATCTACGACCTGCGTGTAATTTAATGTATTGCGTTTGTATATGAAAGATGACGCATGGGAAAATATTCACCGAACTAACTGTATTCAAGCCTTATTATTGCATAGGAATAGATCGTGTCGTGAAATGGCTTGTTTTGAATTGAGCAATGAAGATTATATAAATTTAGGTACCCTCAACACATGGTGAATGTGACATTTTTTTTATACTTCAGGTGGCACATTGGCCTCTCCGAAGATTGTATGCCTCCTCGAGTCCAGAGCCTCACAGTCAGATAAGATATGGCTTACGGTCTCGGTCTCCATGCCACAAAGTCTGCAGCTGAGGTCCCCTTTATATAACCCAATTTTATGCAGGTAATCTTTTACCGGGGTATGACCCGTTAGATAACCTGTAATAATTCTTACCATATTCCTATTGATATTCAGTAGTTCTTCGGCCTGTTTTACACATGTGTCACCTATGAAGGTTTTACTGTGTAAGTAACTGCTTTGGAGTGTTCCTCCACTGAAGTCTATGTTGGCTTTGTGCCCATTTATGTATTTGCCCTCGGACTACCTTCTTTGTGGTCCCAAGAGCTGGTTCCGGTCCAACATATGCTGTTGCTGAACCTCTTCTCGCGAGTTCATCAGCTTGTTCATTCCCAGAAATACCGTTATGTCCCGGCACCTACACTAATCTCACTTTAATGTGGTCTGCTAGTTCATATAGTTCTTTCTGGCATTCTTCTACCAGTCTGTATGTTATATTGCGGCTATTTAAAGCCTGGCTGTCAGTTAGTAGCTGTCAGAGTTGTTACTAGAGAATGTGTTCTATATGCTCCACCCAGTGAAGAGAATATTAAGAAATTTAACACAATTTGGTTGTTTCAAAGCCAAAGTTAGGGAAGTGAAGCCTATTATCCATAATAATGATAAAAAGTTTTAGTTATTTTTGCTGAATTGTTGCCTATTATAATTGGGTCGTGTTTTTTTTCAAATGTTATATATGCCACATACATGAATTACAAGAACTTATAACAAACGTTGAAAATTTCATCTTTCAACCTCCAACCCTTTAGTGATCCTTCTTATAAATACATTTTGTTACCTTCAAGACATAGACGTACAATTTCAAACGTTTACCCAGTCACAGAACAAAAAGTTAATTTTTTTTTTCGAACTGAATACACAACTTTATATCACATCACTTTTAAACTGTTTTAAACATTCCGCAAACGCTTATGCATCTGGTATCGGAAAACTTTAAATTACTTTCCGTTTGAGTATCTTTGACGAGCTTTAAACCTTGACAGTTTGCGATCTTCTCCTCAAGGATGCCAACAAGGATTTACATATAGTTTAGCTTCATAAATACGATTTGTCCACGACCACCTAATAATAAGTCAATATTTTACCTCCTAACTAAAGGTATATGGTACCCATGTATCAACTGTCGTGAATTATGGTTCATAATACACTGTAGTGTATTATGGTTCATAATTCACGACTAGAGATGGGGGTACAATATGAAATAAACTATTAAATCTGTGTATTGAGTGCAGGAAATTTGTTTCTGACATATATCGTATCTATAAAATATTGTAATTTTTAGTATTGATACTTTTCATAACGATATTTTCTAATATTAAGTATTTTAAAACAATATATTTATAACGGTACGTTGTATCGATACTTTCTACAGTATCGCCCTTCTCTATATATGTCAAATTATTTGAAGTAGCTGCCACAACATTTTGAGGTTAGTAATATGCCAAATCGCTACTGACTTTTATTTATTAATAAATGAATTAAGTGTCGTGGACAAAGTATAGTATTCTACTCGCAATTTATGGCCATAATTCACTTGGGTGACACCCATCGTGAATTATGGCTATCATAAATTGCTCGTTTAATAATATACTATTAAATGAATTTCGTTACCCCCATAACTGAAGATGATACAAGTATGTTTAACACACAAATTTAGTTCCATGTACTCTATATTTTCTCATTTAAACTTTTTGTGAGGTTAAGTTGAAATACTTGATATTCTCACACTTGCTGTTTTTATTTTAATATATACGCCTTATTTCATTAAAAAAAAATCTATTGATTGTGATTTAAGCATCGCCTTTAGTCCACGATTAAGCTCGCAGAGCTTGCGGACGAGTAAACCAGAATGGTTAGTTAAATCTTGTAGATCATACCGACCCCGTTTAACTAAGAATTGTAATTCAATCTCTGTCGGGGCATATAGCCCGAGAAGTAGTTATTTATTCTAAGTACGTTTTTACGTTCTACGTTTCTTGAAATAATTTCAAAACTTTGTAACGCGTTAATAGTATGAAACTATTACTCGATATTCATAGCCCATTTTACATCATTATGTTAAATACCTTCAGTTATTCGAGTACTGCAATCCATTGAAAACACATTTATATGGCTGAGCCATAAATCCCCGTTGGTGTTAAGGAGATCGCAAACTGTGACAGTTTAAAGCTCCTTAAAGATACTTAAGCGGAAAGTTATTTAAAGTTTTATCTCATACAATATACACATCAAATGCATAATAGGCTCTTGGAACATTTTGGGAGTTTATCAAAGTGATCCGACATTATATTGTATATTTACATCCTCTAAAACATTAAATTGTCCAGATTAACGTAAATAAACTTTTTTTTAAACATAATTATAGTCGTAGAAATAGGGCTTAGTCATTTGTATCCCATCATAATATAAATAATAAAGTTACAAAAACGTACGTGTTTTAATATTTCGGTTTTAAAGTGAAATTGTCATATTTAAGACTTTGAAGGACCAAATACCATAGAGATATGTATCTGTAGAGTAGGAAGGGTGAGTGTAGGATCACAGCACTCAGGCTACATGTGACCCATTGTACATCCTCCCGAGGAGTTGTCCTCGTTGTCATCGTCTATCCTGTACAATGGGTCACATCTGGCCTAAGTGCTGGGAGCTTACACTCACCCTCCCTACTCTACAGATACAGATCTCTATGGTATTTGGTTGGGTTAGTTATAATTACCATAGAGATACTACAGATAGAGGTAACAAGCTATATGGCGCTGTGTAAGTGGAAGAGGAGGAGACAAACGACTGCCTTTGTCTGTGTATATTATATAGCATACACGCTATTAGAGAAAGACAGCCTAAATCTTCTATTGCGCTCTCGACATTTGTACCTATATCAGTCAATTTTCGTCCATAACAACAAACACACAAGGTTCAACTTCAACCAATCTATTAGGTTGCCCTCCAGCACAATATGGCCAGCCTGTCAAAGTCATTTGTTCTGGAATGGTCTATTGGTATGATGTAAAAGACACGGTGGTAATAGAAAATAAACAGCTTACGAATAAGATAACCAATTATCTCGAAATACACATATTATTATTAAAGCGTTTACCAGAGCTAGACCTAAAGCCAGACAGAAATGCTGGAGGGGTGCGACCAGATATCGAGCCAGAAATGAAGTACAGGAATGTATGGATGAGGAAATGGAGAGAAGGTAGGATGAGTATGAGGGCGCGCTAAAAGGAGCGATTGGGAGTAGGAGAAATTGGGTGGTTTGGAAATTCGGGGAGGTGAACTATTTCTTGACGCAGGTGCTCACAGGGCATGGGTCGAGAGTAACCCTCCTCAAGATTGGGAAAAGAGAAACTGGAGTGTGCGAGAGATGTGAAGTGGAGGATGATGTGTTTAGATGTTGGAGAAACGAGGAAGTTTTGAAGGAGTTGGTGAATAAACTGGGAAAAGCGGTATATTGGGATAATATGGTGGAGATTATGTTGAGGGGCGAGGAGTAAGGAATGGAGGTAAGTGGTGTAGTGGAGAGCATGATTAGGAAAAGAGAAAGACTCGACATGGCATGTGAGAGGTAGGAGTGATAGAAGGTAGAAGATGACGAAGAGTGTGTGAGGGAAAGCCGCCCGTCTTGAAGTATGCTAGAGTAGTGATTCCAAGGCGGGAGTAACGGCGAGTTTGAGGTGAGTTTGGTTGGTAGGCATTCCCGTGGGGATGAGTTTAACACTGTCTGGGTACTGGTGAGGACCCATTCGAACATAAGTTTCCCATCTCGGCCCGAAAAAAAAGCCTAAGTCAAGTCAAGTCAGCTTCGTAGATCGTGAAAACAGCTATATATTCTTGGTTGCAGTCTTTAGCGACCGGTGAATGTTTTGAAGTGAAGATTCAAACTTGAAATTATTTCCACCAATTTATATTGAAAATTGCTGGTATAATAATTTATAACCGACTTAAACGATATTCTTAACTGATTTATTAAAAACTAACAGATTGGGAACTCTAAAAGTGGGCGACCCAATTAATCCTTGAGTTTGGTTCATATTCCATTATTTAGAGTCAGGGATAATTCCAAATAATAATAATAACAATTTAGCTGTGGAAACGTGGAAGCGATGTTGCTTTGTTCGACCATTATTTTCAAAACTGTTGAGTTTAGACAATAGCGTGGAGTGAATATCCGAGGAAAAATGATTAATTCAAATAAAATGGAAATATAAACTTTCAGGAAATAAATTTATTCAAGAAATAATTCGAAAATTATTTTGAATGAAAACTTTCTCAGTATATCTTCAACAAATTAAGTCTCAATGCTTTGGCCAATGCGATTTTTTTAGGGAATTCAATGATTTTTCATGGAAAAACACAAAGCTGCCAAATATGTATTTCACAGGATAGGCTTAAATTAATTGAAACATGGTGTAAGAAAAACTCACTGTAGATCAATCCCAGAAAGACTGAGATGGTCCTTTTCACCAGTAAAATAAGTTTATCAGGTTTAAAACCTTGGTATTACCCTCGACAGAAAACTAACATGGAACTCTCATCCACACAGAAGAGCAAAAAGAGCATATGTGGCTTATGAGCAGTGTCGAAGGACAGTGGGACGCACATGGGGTCTGTCACCCCGTGTGGTCACCTGGATCTACACTGCAATAATGAGACTCATGTTAACGTATGGAGCAATTGCAAGGGGACCAGAGGTTCTACAAGTAACTGCCATCCAAAAATTATATCAGATACAGCGAATGGCTTGTTAAAACATCACAGGAGCCATGAGAACAACACTAACCGCAGCAGTACGTCAAGAAGGTTGCGTTAATGGCCATGGTACGATTGCGCACGGCTGGTGTAAACCCCGAAGTAGGAGTGGGCCAATTGAGGTTAAGCCTATGACAGGAAGCGCTTACTGCGCTACCTCTGCTGCAGGCAGCCAATGATGTAATTGAACCCAGGTTGTTGTTTAACAAACCCTACAAAATACAAATAAAACAGAACACAGAGCCAGAAGCTGCAAATGCAATACGCATATATACAGATGATTCAAAAATGAAAGAAGGCTCAGGATGTGGAGTTTACTCGAGAGCACTGAGCCTAAAGATTAAGTGGATAATGGGAAACAATACCAGCGTGGTTCAAACAGAACTGGCTGGTATCTCAATTGCCACAAAAGAACTAACCAGAAGTGGACTTTCTGGCGAAAACATAACAATCTGCACGGATAGTAGACAAGCCCTATTAGCCTTGAACAGACAACGTGTTATATCGAGGATAGTACTAGAGTGCCGCCAAGATTTATCTGACGCCTCGGCAAATAACAATATTATCCTGAGGTGGGTTAGAGGGCACGAAAGGAGTAGAGGAAATTGCATTGCCGATTTCTTAGCCAGAGAAGCCGCTGGACTAAACATTCTAGAACCCAGTGACACCTACAGCCTAACGACTTCGACAATTGCGGAACTAGACAAACGTTACACCCATGCTCAATCCCTTAAGAGATGGGATGGAATAAAAGGATGCAGTCTTGCCAGGATCACCCTGGGTGACCTTGGGAAGCTGGCGCCGAAGAAATATTTGGCGATGACCAGGGAAAACCTACGTTTAACAGTAGGATTTCTGATTGGCCACTGTCAACTAAGTAAACACCTCCATACTATGGGGCTAGTGG
>CAJUYG010006489.1:0-12100 GCA_910591675.1 Galerucella calmariensis | reverse complement strand
TTATAAATTGTGCATCAGTTTTTGAAACAAGTGTCAAAAACGAGTGTTTCAGGCCTTGCTCTGTCTGAACATTCATTATTCATCCGTAGGTCGCAGAAATATATATTTTATACCATTATCATTTTCCCATCTTCTGTATGTGCACCATCACTTAGCAGTAATATCATTAATGAATAGGTATATTTTCAGTTGATTAGGAACAGAAGAAAATCAATTAATCAGTACAGTACCTACAGTAGATGTTTGTTGTACGGTCCACTCTTTGGAAAGTGATTTTCAAATTTGTATGGCGTTATAGTATGATACTATGATCTTTACATATATTATTTAATAAAGTCTTGAAAATGTCAACAATGCATTACTATGTATATATCAGCATGAATATATAGGTACATATTTTGGGGTTTACATTGAAAGCATACTATACGTGCATAAGGACGTTTACGCAAAGAGAATAATAAATGGACGGCAAGCACTTAGGTATATACCACACATAAAGAAACAGAAACAGATATTTATTTTCGAAATAATTTTGAATTTTCATATATTTTTTAATTGGAGATAATTAGAAGTTTCATTTAAAATAGTATTATGAGTAGATTCCACAAAGTAGGGGTCCAGACAGTAAATTTGATATATTTTGTCATTTTATATTAACATAATGATATTTGACATGATTGATAGTTATTGCATCATTGATTGGTAGCGTAGCGTATTCCAAAACACGCTTTCAGTAGGAAATTGATTATCGCTACCTTAGCGCTACAGTGGGATGAACGCGACCATAAACTCGCGACAGTTTATTCAATAAAAACACACAAAAAGTGACATAACTTCTAATGCCATATCATGAAGAGTCACGACTTTAGAGTTCATATAATAACCTCTTTTTGGTGTTCATAGTCGTTTGTTATTGTCCTTCTAACACATTACGCTGGAAGAATTGGAAAAAAGGCAGGTTTGTGATTAATCTCAATCAGAATATCACAATAATGAACCGTTTAAATGTTAACGTTAACCCTAATCTTTGCTTATCATAGTATACACGGAAAAACACCAGTATTTTGAAAGTTTTCAAGTATTTTCAGTTAGAAAAAGAAGCTGGTAATTATTAATTTCATAGCCTTTTCGAATTTGGCTGAATACAATCCTGATTATTTCATTCATCAAATTTAAGGTTAGCCATATGTCAAAATATCAAATAAAATAAACGACATGCCCAAGGCTATTATATGAACTATATCGATATAGTAATCAATAACTTTTTTTCATCAAATTGATAAGAAAAAAAGAAAAATATTTTGGACATCTTATGTAAAATATAATTTGTGAACTTTAAAAAAATCTCAAAGTATGCCACTAACATGAATTTATATATTTTCATAACGAAAGCGATGCAATATTTTCACGTTTATGTGAAACATGCAACTATGAAAATAAATTATCCTTAATTTATAAATTACTTTATCTCAGAAATGCATTCAACATTTGGTCGCATTTATAATACAAAACTTTGCAAATCATCGCACAATGGCTATTTTTGCAGGAAATGTATGGTATGATTATCAATCGGTATTACCTTTTTATATACCTACTGTTTAAAAAAGCCAAATGGAATCAATTCATTTTTTCGTTTCTCATTC
Organism: Galerucella calmariensis; assembly: GCA_910591675.1. Classification (NCBI taxonomy): domain Eukaryota; kingdom Metazoa; phylum Arthropoda; class Insecta; order Coleoptera; family Chrysomelidae; genus Galerucella; species Galerucella calmariensis. The sequence goes on along the minus strand of CAJUYG010006489.1, from coordinate 10,457 downwards.
TTGTTGTAATAATATCGTATTCGCTGGAACTCGAAGGTTTCCTGGATCAGAATATAGATTTACCAAATTATTTTGAAGTGGTGCTAAATTATCATCGCCCTCAAGAGAAAAGGGGCCAATTGTATGGTTTCCAACAATGCAACAAACATTAGCCTTTCACGTATTGTCAAATCTAGTGAGGATTTTTCATTGATCATTAATAGCAATTTTATCGATTAGCATAACCATTAAGTGAACATCAGAAAACATGACGTCTTCCAATTGGGTAACATTTTTATAAAGCATTTATATCATTTGTTCATAAAAATTAGTTCTATCAAAAGTGTAATCAATTTGGCTTCTCCACACTATATATGAGGTTTCCATTCTATTTTTACCAAAATTGTACTAGTTGTGTTAATTTTATTCAAGCTTATTCTGTATTGTTTGAACGTCTCTTGTCAAAAGCAGATAAATTGTTTTATTTCTGCTTTTAACATGTTGGTGAAACATAAAGTTGAAGCACAATTGGGTGGATAAACGACGGGATATACGTACCTACGTATGCTTTAGATATTTCGAACATTTAAGTTTCAAAAAATAATTGATTTTTGCCCACTACGACCGGACTACGTCGAAGCAAAAAGGAAGGTTAGAATTTTGACCAGTTTGTATGTTCATCTGCTCCCTCATACTTTCTAAGCTACTTATCACAATTTGATAAATATTGTATCGTTGAAAGCATCTTAAACGTCCGCAATTTATAGGCTATTTGATGTCACATTAAATTGAATATGGCGCCCTCTAGGGAACATAAAGTTTTGAAATAGTGTTTTTCCCAATGAGGCCGAGTTGGAGATAAAATGGAACAAGAATATATGTTATGTACCGGGTGTCCGATTAAGAGTGTCATTATAATACCAAAATATTTAAATATTTGTAATAATTTATAGATCATTCTACCATAACTGGTAGGGGTGAATGGGAAAGCTGAATCAATAAAACTGTTTTAACTTTATGGATTTTGACAGACTTAGTACCTATTATTTGGAAGGGAATTCAATGCCTAATAAAATATTGTATCAACGTTCCAGTCCCGTGGTTTTGATGGTCCCTAGTTTGCGGTGATTGAACAATTGTAAGGTTTCTAACTTTTTTTTGGAATCTTCAAAAGCAATGCTATATCTTTTAATCATTCACTTGGAACACTATGAAATTTAAAAAAAATGGTATGAACTGCATCTCAATATCTATTTTCCAGATACGACAAAAAATTGGTATACTAGGGGATCGAGTTTTATATTTAAGTAAGTTGATAATTCTACAAAAAGTAGTATGAGTCCAGAGGGCAGAGACTCAATCTAGAAAAGCTTTGAAAGCGAAGCGAACAATTTTTTTTTATAGAATCGCTTTCCAGTAGATCGATATATCGTGTTATCGAATGGAATTGGACCATCGGTATTCTACGGCATTCTAGTTGGAAAACTAGTACTGCAAGCGCCAAACGAGATGACGAGCGATTGCACAGAGGGTCTATTCACTAACAGCTTAGTATATAAACAAAGGAATAGTAGGTTCACTCCTCGTCGGCTATTTCATATGTAGCGCTGCTAAAGACTTGCCAAAAAACGATCGTAAAAGCACACGTGTGCCGTATATACAAGTGTCGCGCGAATTACTATCTTCATTTCTTGTTGATTTATAAATGGAGTGTTTGGTACGGGGGCTGATAAAAATGTACGTTAGACTAGAAAACTTATTTCAAAAAACGATGTTGTTTCGCTATGTATTTAATTGTATTCAATTATGATTAATTAACTAGAATCATTCATTGGAATAGCTTTTACTACATTATATATATAAAATAAAAAATGTACAAATATAATATATCTTATAATATGAAAATAGAAAACATTCATTAAAAATTATACCAGATTCTACATAGGTACTTTAAAATTGGTTTTGCGTATAAAAACGATGCTGAATAATTGCATTTAGTGAAAAAATGAAATCTTAAACCAAACTTATAAAATAAAGCAAAACAAACCTAATAATTACAAATTGTGTAATATTTGTAATTTAGTATTAGTAATTTAATTGTATAATATAAACGCACTCTTGTATACAGGGATAAGAAAGAACTTAAAGGAAAATTTTCACAAGGATGCGTAAATGATACGTTTCTAAAAAGATCTTTCAATGTCGCTCCGATACAATTATTAGGTAAATGCTAACTAATTGAAATTAGCTACAGATATATTTTCAAGTTGGGTTACATAATCAACAAAATTCAGACTAGGTACTTACATTGAGCCCACCAAATGGAAAATTTGTATTGTGTACATAGGTTTTTGTCTGAGAAAAAATAGTTGATTCTTTGGTTAAGGTATTTTGTTCAATAAAAGATTTTAATATACCCCAAAGCGATTTAACTGATTGTATTGTAAGTTGCCAACCAAATATAAATTTCATTTTATCAGTAAAATTTTTTCCTTCACTGTTAACCACACGCAAATTTTTCAGTAAAGTTTCAAATTCTTCCAATAGCTGAAAATATTGTTATCTAGGCATCTGCAGGCAAAACTTTAAAATTAACATATGTGTTAAGGGCAACTGCAACAGAATGACTAAGGATCTGAGAAGTATATTTTACTTTCATTCTCTGAAAATTACTTGGAAAGATAAATATGCTCGTCAGTTAATTTTGGACAGAGTTTAAATTCCTTTTTTTATAATTGTAAAATGTATCCAAATACATGTTATTGGTAGTTCCTCCTGGTAACTCAAACCAGTAAGAAAAAAAATCTGAAGGAAGATATTTTTCTTTTTTCATCTTCTGTATGTTCCTTGTGGTATATAATTTATTCTTTTTTTAATTCCTTGGGAAATTAAACACAATATTTTTAAATTTTTTATTTCAACGTTTCGGTAGCGTTTCAGCTACCGTTGTCAAGAAAAAATAAGTAGAAATTAATTTTTATCCCTTACTGACACAACAGAAAAAATTTGACAACTAGACAATCAAAAATATTTTGAAGTTCAAGACTGCAAAATTTTGTTATCAAATTTTTATTAAGGTCCATTCATAGTAGATCATATCTCTGGCAAAATGTGAAATGAAATATTTCATTTTTTGACATTTTTTGAAATATGTATACTCAGTTTTGTGATTTTGTGTATTGAAATGTGTATCGATTAACAACTATTCAAATTATAAATCATAAGAAAACTTCTACAACCGTCCACACAACACACTCGTGGTATTTTCTTTTCATTAAAAAATATACCGTAATAATAATTAAATAATTCACTGTGAAGACAGTCCAGCCGGTATACTAATAACTCCGCTCGTACCTTCAAACTACAGAAGACACATGGTATCTGTATCTGTATCTGTAGAGTAGGGAGGGTGAGTGTGTAGGCTCACAGCACTTAGGCCACATGTGACCCATTGTACATCCTCCCGAGGTGTTGTCCTCCTAGGTCATTGTCCATCCTGTCCTTCTCAGGAAGGTGGACAGGTCACTGGGAGACATCTCCTTTATATCGGCAGGTGTAGGCCAAGACTCACCGAACACACACTCTCTTATTGACGATAACTCCGGACACTCGCATAAGACATGCCTGACAGTTTCATCTTCCTGTTCACACATCCTGCATAGAGGTGTGTCCACTAGCCCCATAGTATGGAGGTGTTTACTTAGTTGACAGTGACCAGTCAGAAATCCTACTGTTAAACGTAGGTTTTTCCTGGTCATCGCCAAATATTTCTTCGGCGCCAGCTTCCGAGGGTCGCCCAGGGTGATCCTGGCAAAACTGCATCCTTTGAATCCATCCCATCTCTTAAGGGATTGAGCATGGGTGTAACGTTTGGCTAGTTCCGCAATTGTCGAAGTCGTTAGGCCGTAGGTGTCACTGGGTCCTAGAATTTATAGTCCAGTGGCTTCCCTGGCTAAAGAATCAGCAATGCGATTTCCTTTACTCCTGTCGTGCCCTTTAACCCACCTCAGGATAATGTTGTTATCTGCCGAGACGTCAGCTAAATCTTGGTGGCACTCTAGTACTAGCCTCGATATAACACGTTGTCTGTTCAAGGCTAATAGGGCTTGTCTACTATCAGTGCAGATTATTATGGTTTTGCCAGAAATTCCTCTTCTGGTTAGTTCTTTTGTGGCAATTGAGATACCTGCCAGTTCTGTTTGAACCACGCTGGTATTGTTTCCCATTCCCCACTTAATCTTGAGGCTCAGTGCTCTCGAGTAAACTCCACATCCTGAGCCTTCTTTCATTTTTGAACCATCTGTATATATACATGGTATCTGTCTATCGCTCGATTGGGAGCTTCAGGATACCAGAAATACGGAGACGGACACCGAGTGAGATAGACATCGAGCTGGGAGGAGCTTATAGTGACCCTACTATTCCTTGTATATATACTATGCTAACAGTGAGAGCTTCTACGAGAGTACACACTTATAAAGTGCGCATGCGGGCTATGTCATAATTTGCAATTTCGAGAGAGCTCGCGTGCGCACTTTATAAGTGTTTATTCTCGTAGGAGCTCTCACTGTTAGTGAATAGACCCCCAGGTATAGACTCTCCCAACTAAATTACTATTGGATTACGATAAGCCTCTTGCCGGTCAGTGTCGTACCTATAATTAGTTTTAATTAGGGTAGCAGATGGAACATGATTTCTTTGTAATTTGTTTTCATATTTTCTTCAGTATTATAGGTAGTAATACAGTTCATTGAAATGTTATATAATAATACACTTATTGAAAAATAAACTTTAATCAGTCACTATCTGAATACAAATGTTCTTCATTTTCACTGCTGCTTGTGCTTGAGCTGCTATCGTCATTGATATTTATAATCACTGGATTTTCCTCTGTTTGAACATCTGTGAATGTTTCATTTTCCCAATATTTCCCCTTTATATCTACTACATGTCTGCAATGCGTTTGCCATTCCTCGGAAGTAATTTGATCAAACTCGTGCTCCGCCAGTTTCCTCACAAGTTTATTTAATGTTACCTGTAGCGAGAGATGTTTTATTTTTTACATTTGATAATGTATTTGACTCACATTTGACACTTTGAAAATAATAATTGAACACGTTAAAAATTATTTCACGTATCTCACTCTTGATAACTGGTTTTTTGTTAGGCGAATACATTTGTTCAGAAACTTCACAAAAATTGTTCAGACAATGCCAAACGCCAACAGAATTGGTACATAGCAATTATATGTCTTACAAGAGCTTTAGTGGGAGGTAACATTGAATAGTTATTTGTATGCCAGGGATTGAAAGTGCTACTTTGTTGGACGAGCCTGAAAATTGCGAGGCGAGCAACAGACGAGTCCAACAAAGTAGTATTTCAGCCGCGGCGTGCACAACATTTTTTAAACGACGAAGATCCAAAACTTTTTCAATTACACTGAGGAAAGAAAATAAATAATAGAAAATTATAAGCATTTTATTTATTGAAGAATATAATGTACTTGATGATATTTGCAATGTCAATATTAATTTATTAAATTTTTGCAAAAAGTAATGTTGATTGTGCCTCCAAGACAATTAAATATTTATTGGATTGAATGCAGATGGAATATGTATATCTCTACCAGAGCGTCCCGAAAGTACTTAACTGTCACTTTCACTACATGGAACACTCAAAACGCAACTTTCGGTATGTAAATGAATACAGAACGAGCAACTTTCAGATGGCGTCGTCTGAAAAATGAGTTTGTGTGCAAGGGGGCAGGCTTGCCATCACATTTGGCGCTTGCAGTAACTTTCTTAAATTTTGTGATCTGTGTGTTGATATTAGTTTAAAAGTGAATCTGAATATATGAAATATATCCCTTAAAACCATTTTTCATTCGTTTGAGAGCAATAAGTATCAATGTAGAAGACAGCACAGTGAGAGGACTGGTCATGAGGGGATGTCCACAAGGAGGAGTCTTATCACCCCTTCTGTGGAACATAGTCCTGGATACCCTGATTAATCACCTCAACAATAATGGATTCTACACAATTGCAAATTTTATGCAGATGATATAGTTATCTTGCAGACTGGCAAATTTGTGAACACACTAGGTGCGATAGAGCGCAGGATGGGCTCAAATTAATCGAAACATGGTGTGAGGAACACTCACTGTCGATCAATCCCAGAAAGACTGAGATGGTCCTTTTCACAAGGAAAAGAAGCTTATCGGGTTTAAAACCTCCCGAAATCTTCAAAAGCCAACTAAACTTCTCGGAAGAGGTGAAATACCTTGGTATTACCCTCGACAGGAAACTAACATGGAACTCTCACCTACATAGCAGAGCAAAAAGAGCATATGTGGCTTATGAGCAGTGTCGGAGGACAGTAGGACGCACATGGGGTCTGTCACACCGTGTGATCACCTGGATCTACACTGCAATAATAAGACCCCTGTTAACGTATGGAGCAAATGCATGGGGACCGAAGGTTCTACAAGCAATGGCCATCCAAAAATTATATCAACTACTGCGAATGGCTTGTTTAAACATCACAGGAGCCATGAGAACAACACCAACCGCGGCAATGGAACTAATTACTGGTCTGACCCCTCTGGACCTGTACGTCAAGGAGGTTGCGTTAATGGCCATGGTACGATTGCGCACGGCTGGTGTAAACTCCGAAGTAAGAGTGGGCCAATTGAGGCTAGACTATGGCAAGAAGCGCTTACTGCAGGCAGCCAAAGATTCAATTGAACCAGGTTTGTTTTTAATAAACCCTACAAAATACAAATAAAACAGAACACAGAGCTAGATGCTGCAAATGCAATACGCATATATACAGATGGCTCTAAAATAAAAGAAGGCTCAGGATGTGGAGTTTACTCGAGAGCACTAAGCCTAAGGATTAAGTGGGGAATGGGAAACAATACCAACGTGGTTCAAACAGAACTAACAGGTATCTCAATTGCCACAAAAGAACCAACCGAAAAAGGAATTTCTGGCAAAAAAATAACAATCTGCACTGATAGTGGACAAGCCCTATTAGCCTTGAACAGACAACGTGTTATATCGGGGCTAGTACTAGAGTGCCACCAAGATTGAGGAGTCAAAGGGCACGACAAGAGTAAAAATAATCGCACTGCTGATTCTTCAGCGAGGGAAGCGGCTGGACTAAAAATTTCAGGACCCAGTGACACCTACGTCCTATGGACTTCGACAATTGTGGAACTAGCCAAACCTTACACCCATGCTCAATCCCTGAGATCATTCGATACACATATTTTCCTCAGATCTCCTGAATACATTGTCACACTTGTATTTGGTATATAATTTCATGATGATTAACATAAAGCGGCTCGGTGTTGAATTGTTCACAAGTATGTAGATATAAAAATACGTATGTGATTAGGAAATTTGTAATTTCTAGTCGCCCTACTTCGCGAGCCGTCACTGATTGACATTAAGTATTAAAGTACATCATATGACAAAATAAGACAAGAGCAAGTTCATTTGACTGATAAAAATGTCATGTCTAGAATACCGTATTCTCCAGTTATAGATTTCACCGCAATGGTGCTCTCGTCTAAACTAAGTAATTTATCTATTATGGTCTAAGTATGTTTCACCAACTGCTGGGCAAGAAATGTTATTGAGATAAAAAAAAATAGATAGATGATGTGACAGGCATGCACAGGAACGTATTTTCAAAGATAAGTGATTTTGTTTAGCACGTCGTACACTATGAGAGGATCGGGCACTTAAAAAACCTCAAAGTGTCCAAACAATCACCATATGATAACTCAACCACTCCACATTGTATTCAATAACCCAACTTATTTAGGTTTTTTTTCACTTCATAATCAATCAGCATACACTTTTATTATCATCTGGATGTTTATTTTGCGTGTATCTAATCAGTGAATCTATACTAGTAACACATTGTTTATCTTTACTCGTTTATTGAAACATTAAAAGCAGTTATCAACAAAAATATCCACTGTTCAATAAATAGTATTATTTCAATCACCTTTTTGGCCAATCGTGAAAAAAATAATAATTTGTTTACGGTTTCTCTATCTAGTTGCAAACTAGTGAATCGATTCAATATTGCTGTCGAAAATCCAATCATCCATGACCTGTTGCAGATATCAACAAGCGATTAAAAAAATAAGAGCGCACAGGATGAAAATGGAAAACCAGAATGAATTATTGTGGTTAGAATGAAACGACTCACTCATTCTGTAAACTCCATTATTTAAAGCAAATGTATGAAAAGCTGGAACCTTTCAACGATTATACCAATCTAGGCGTCTTAGGTCATAAAAGAATATGATTTGCTCCTCGAGACAGCCTCCACCTCAATTATTTTGAATACAAAAGTGACACTTTCTAGGAATGTCAAATTTTTATCACACTCATCATTTAAATGCATAACCATGAGTTATTATTTCAAGCAGGCTTATTCTGTAAAAACAACAATTATTTTGCAACTAGCAACCGTTGCACAACGGTCGCGCAATCAGTCGCAAAATTTGGTATTCTGTAAGGTAGTCGCGTTGCGGTCGCGTCGCAATAGACCTTTTTAACGGAAGACATCTTGTGGTTGCGGCGACCGTTGTCCACCTATAGATTTATATAGGAACTAATAAAAGCTAACTGTAATATTAAATGGAAACTGTAACTTAGGGCTTGGACAGCTGTGCCTAAGCTTACAGCAACGGTATATTTCTTCTCTTTTTTTAGGGACTCGTCCAGAGAATAAATACAATTTATACTTTTATTTTTCTGGAAGAAATATACCGTTGCCGTAATCTTAGGTACACCTGTCCAAGCTCTATGTTACAGTTTCCATTTAATATTACAGTTATCTTCTATTAGTTCCTGTATAAATCTATAGGTAGACAACGGTCGCCGCAACCACAAGATGTCTTCCGTTAAAAAGGTCTATTGCTGGTTGCTGTCAAGATGCACTTTTACGTCATAAAACTAGCGCCACTTGCAAACGGGTAGCAATCAACGTAACTTAAATTGTCTGTAAAATCAGCTGATGAACAAAAACAAATGTAAAAAATATTTAATATGCATGAAAAACCAAGGAAGCCTACGAAACAGTGCCTTACATAACTAAAAGCAGTTGAAAATGGGTTTCCAAATACTTTTTTAGATGATTTGTTTAAAAAAACAATATACTTCAAGGTATTTTTTGGGATGGGTGATATGGGTAGGCGCAAAATGTCAACGTTCGATCCTTGAATATTTACAAACAAAGAATCACATAATGGTGAAATGTGGGTAAATATATAGGAGAGTTTAAATCCTTGAATAATGAAAAAAAGATTTCAAGTCAATTTATTTTTTCATTTATGTAAGAATGTAGGTATTTCTTTTTCAAGAACAAACATGTTAGAAACATCATTTGATAGATAGTTTGTTCTTAAATTGTTGTTGTGGACACACCTACCCTAATATTTAATAACAATTACTAAATACGTAAAAACAAATAATAACTATTATCTCTTTCATTACCAAGTACAAATAAAAACTACCCTTTCTGAGGGTAGTTAGTAAGCCCATTAAATTACTATTTGTACAAATAAAACATGTTTATTATTTACAAAATGTTATAATTTCTACCGGTGTGAAGATAGCAGCCAATTTTAGCTGCAAAAATGTTGAGAACTGCTCAATTCGCGGTTTCAGTGGCGTGCAGAACATTAGGTTAAATCGGATTCATATTTCGAAAAGCCACCTTGATATTCAATCGTGGGGGTGTATTGGCGTAGAGGACACACTGTATGGATAAAATTTGCTCACGATGGAAAATAAGGGTTGGAATTTCACCCCTAAAACTAAAATAAATTGTAACTTCCAAAGGAAACGAGAAGCCAAGTTGATATTTGTAGAGTAGATGCATTATAATGATAAAAACAGTGTGTTTTCATCATTATAATGCATCTACTTTCCAAATATCAACTTTGCTTCTCGTTTCCTTTGGAAGTTACAATTAATTTTAGTTTTAGGGGTGACATTTCAACCCTTGTTCCCAATCGTAAGCAAATTTCCTTCGAACAGTGTGTTTTCATCATTATAATGCATCTACTTTCCAAATATCAACTTTGCTTCTCGTTTCCTTTGGAAGTTACAATTTATTTTAGTTTTAGGGGTGACATTTCAACCTTTGTTCCCCCTCGTAAGCAAATTTCCTTCGAACAGTGTGTTTTTATCATTATAATGCATCTACTCTCCAAATATCAACTACGCTTCTCGTTTTCTTTGGAAGTTACAATTAATTTTAGTTTTAGGGGTGACATTTCAATCCTTGTTCCCCCTCGTAAGCAAATTTCCTTCGAACAGTGTGTTTTTATCTTTAGAATGCATCTACTCTCCAAATATCAACTGGCTTCCCGTTTCCTTTGGAAGTTACAATTTATCTTAATTTTAGGGGTGACATTTCAACCCTTATTTCCCATCGTAAGCAAATTTCATCCA
>CAJUYG010006488.1:0-12101 GCA_910591675.1 Galerucella calmariensis | reverse complement strand
ACACTTTCTAACCTTCAATGACGTTAGTAATGACAGCATTACATATATGATTGTGAATAAAAAAATTAAAATATACTGGGTGAAAACTTTATTTATCACTAATATGACATTCACAAATTATACTCGATTAGCTACTTATTGCCTAGGTACTATTTAGGTAGGTTCACAATTGATTCATAACAATATCCTTCATATTTTCAGATCAAAAATACCTCTTTGACAAAGAATGACGGTCAATGGACTTCATCTTCCGTTAATGTGGAAGTTGTGGACAATTTTTTTGAAAATAATAAGGCCAATTTAACGTGTGTTTCCAGTAGAGGCAAGTCTTACGAAGCTCAGACCACAACTACTATAAACAAAATGATGTGAAAACATAAACTTCCTTTAAATGAAAATTCTGTTTTTTATTTATTAATGCAAACATTCGTTATAGCTTGATTATTTTTCCATATTGAGTCAGTTGAGCCAAGGACTGTTATACTGTGTGATGAAAATACGTGCAGTGCAATGTGCGAACGAGAGAAAGAAGAGTTTAAACGATGGTTGTACTAATAAGAGAGATATGGAGCATTGTCACCGTCTTCGGTATAGTATTATATTTATCCATATCTTATTAATCAGTTAATATGTATCATCGAGTAGATAATTGGTAGGTAGTAACCAGAAGTTGTATCACGAAAAGGAAATATTTTGGTTATTTGATCTGATGAGTTATCACAGCATATAATTTATGGGATTTGGGCCCAGGTTTATTAATGATTAATTGAGAGTGGATTGTGAAATTGGAACGCTACCAAAACTTCTGAATAAAAAATAAAAATCATTATTGTGGTTTGATTCCCAAAAGAATAAGAAAAAAGGGATGAATAGAATTAACTATTTTTTGTTAAGTGACTTTTGTAATAAATGAGGGATTCAAATTTCATTCACACCTTATTATTACACACCTTAAATAAATGGAGTTGCAGAAAACATTATTCGAACCCTCATTAACATGTCAGAAGCAATGATACTGCAGGCGGACATGAACAAAATCTTTTGGAAAGAGGTTGTTAGTCGTTTCACTTTTTAACTTTTAAAAAAGAACTTTATTTTCAAAACTACGCAAAAGAAACTAGCTTCATACAACAAAAAATGATTTTATGAAGCAACCTGATGTTATGAAGATCTAATTGTAAAAAGTATGGAAACACATGTTTCCATTGGATTTATAACATTCAGTTGTTGACTCTGCAGGTTGGTGTCTTGTGTCGTCCATTGAAGCTTCATGTCGCCTCTCCCCTCTGGTGCTGACTTCGTCCTCGATGCCTTGAAACTATCTCGAAGTAGATATGAAATTTGAATTTGGGCAATTTTTGTCCAAGAGGAATCTTCGGAATTCTTTTCCTCTTTTTCAAAAATATAATTGATCAAAATGCTGAAACAGTCAGTTGAATTCTGGATGCAGCACCAAGTACTAGAGAAATTTCAGGTGAATTCTCTGCTCTGTCGGTTGAACTTAGCCGTGACTTCCGGAAATTTGAACTTTCATAGCTTGATTCCATGGTCCGGTGTGAGCTCCATTGCTACGACTTCCGGGATTGAAATTTCTTGAACGGTTTTTCCATGTAGAGGATACCTACGATATAAATTGGTTCCTCAATTAGCAGAATGCTGGTTGATTGGATTCATGGATCTCCAATTTTGATGGGGTGAACTATTCCTTCCAAAATTGTTGGATGCTACATGATTTGTACAGATAATGAATCGGTGAATACAATTTTCGTACCATTTGTTGTTGGCGTAGAAATGGGCAGGCAGCAACATAATTATGTGATCCGGTATGGAATGTAGGATAAGAGCTAGTGCGAAGAATTGGAATTTTTGCTATTTCGAGAATTGTTTTGGAAGTAACGTGAATAAGAGATTTGGAAGATTCAATAGACCAATAATATGGATGTTCGTCATTGACAAGATGGGCTCTGAAGTAGATATGAAGAAGATTATCTTTTAGGGCTTCTAGTTCCTGTAAATTGAATAAGTCGATGCTTGTTACATCTAAATGTGAAAAATTTATTTCATAATAAATTCATTCATATTTTGGAGATTGAGAATTCCATTATGTAGCGCAAGTAACACACGAAATAATATTATGGAGCTTAATGGCTATATTGTAACTCTATTAGACACTGAATTGCTTATGAAGAAATTTGGTAAAATAGCATTTTTGCGAGAATGGTCTCAGCGCTTATGAACGAGTCTACTTTATTGAGGGATTTTATGTATCCATTCAACACTATACAGTGTGGAAACCACTTATGGAATAAAATTCTTTATGTCATTATTTTAAAATTTTTCAAAAAATGCCAAGACGCTTCAACTTTTGAATTGAGCTGTGCGTTAGGTAAACATAAATGTAAATATACAGGGTGATTCACGCAAGTATGCCATAGTCGGTGTTTTTTTAATGAAACACCCTGTATATTTGCATATTTTTGAAATCCTCTTAATAAACCGATTCCAACAAACTAAATAATGTATGGTCAATTATGAATTATACAGGGTGAAATTTTTATTTTTACAGTTATTAAACACATACATAAAATACCTGATGTATTTGATTTTAATACATTAAAATAAATGCTCAAAATGTTCTCCACCTAGTTGTTGGCAATAGCACAGTCTTCTATAAAACTCCTTCTCAACTTTGTTCAAAGTTTGAGGTGAAATATTCCGTATTTCTGTAGTTATCCTGTCTTTGAGGTCTACAATGCTAGTGGGTTGTGTTGCATATACTTTGTTCTTGAGATAACCCCACTGAAAAAAATCTAACGGCGTAAGGTCTGGCGATCTAGCTGGCCACTCAATAGTATCTCTTCGTCCAATCCATTTATTGGGGAAGATTTCATCTAAATAAGTTCTTACCATTAAAGCATAATGGGGTGTTGCCCCGTCTTGCTGTCAACACATCAACAACGGACAGAATAGAAAACAATCCATATTATTCACCGATTTAAAACAATTCACATTATTCACCGATTTTGTCTAATTATTGGCGTTTTTAGGCAATTTTTAGGTATTTATGATAACATTCATGGGCGTAGCAGGTTTTGTTTAATATACAAATACGTCTAATGATTAGTTAGTTTAGATTTTTGATAAATCCATATTTAGCTAATTTAAAAAAGTACCAATATTTCAAGTGTAATAAATTATTAATTTTAAAATTTCACCCTGTATAATTCATAATTGACCATACATTATTTTGTTTGTTGGAATCAGTTCATTAGGAGGATTTCAAAAATATGCAAATATACAGGGTGTTTCATTAAAAAAACAACACGACTATGGAATACTTGCGTGAATCACCGTTTACATTTGAATTTATGTTTACATAACGCACAACTCAATTCAAAAGTTGAGGTGTCTCGGCATTTTTTATAATTTTCTAAAATAATGACATAAAGAATTTCATTCCATAAGTGGTTTCCACACTGTATGAAAAATAGGATTTATATAAGAAGGGTCTTAAAATGTTATACCTACATTAATCTCTCAAATGCTGCTCGGCTACTGCTCAGTCTCATGGGAAGTTTTGATTACATAAAATGACCTTGTGGTACAGTTAAGGCTGTTTTTTCGATAGAATTTGGATGAAGCTTGATTTTATGAGATTTTTGGTCTAAATCTAGAGTTGTAAAGTGGGTGGCTCAACCTAAATTGTCCAAAATCTCATCAATTTTGGGTGTTGGATATCTATCGTCTATACTATTTTCGTTGAGTTGTTGGTAACCAATTACCATTCCTAATTTTCTCTGACCGGAAGCATCGGCCTTTTTGGGACGATCATCACGAGGGTGGAGTTTGGAGGGTCTTATAATAATATTATCTGAAAGCTTGTTTAATTGTTGAAAAATTCATTCTTGAATTTATTTTGGGGTGTCTGTTACTCCTAGGATTGATGGGGTTTCCGTTTCGTGTTTCAATTTTATGTTTAATAGCAGAAGTGAAATTCAGTTTTGATTCGTTGTCATAAAATTGGTTTTAGTTTTACAATTTTTCACACAATTTCTTAATTTTTCCGTTGTCTCCAGTTATTAAATGGTCTGTCCGAATAACGGACTCTTCAAAGTTATAAGTGAGATTTTTTATCTTATAATTTCATCTAGTTATCTACTAGGTACTACTGCTTTTATGTTAGTGGGTGATGGAAATATAATATCGTCTATAAAACTATGTTTTACAGTGTGAAGAGACTCTGGAATTTTTATGTTATTAATCACTGTTTCCGGGAATAATATTCCACCACTGCTTATGCTAACAAAGATTTTATTATTTTAGGTTTTAAATGGAATTGCTACACTCAAATTTTTTGAGGTGAGAATTTTTGTGGAATGATCTTAAATTGCGTTGAATCTTTTTGAGTCAGAAGTAAATCTAACTCTTCGTTCCATTCAGCATCAATAAACTCGTTTATATTATATTCTTTAAATAAGGGTGTATTAATATTCAGATTGCATTCATGAGTTAGTTTCATAAAGGTATTTGGAAGGTTTTTGATAAATATGGGTGTTGTGGAAACTTTAAGTTTTTAAATTTTTGCCGCGTAACATACATCATTGGCGCATGTTTGAGGAAAACGCCGACATGCCCAATGGCCAGTATATCAAGAAGCCACACACGGTAAACGAACGCTTTCGGTGAAATATTAAAATAAAGAAATCGAGTGATTAAAGGTGTGCCAGAACATATCCTCAACCATCCCAGGCGCCTGGATACGGACAGCGAATAATATAGCTTCACCAGGTAGGAGCCTTCTAGTTATTTTTTTCTTTATTCTCTTTTTTGCGTTGATGATGTGTTACATTTTATTTATAAAACCAATATTATAGATACAGTCCACGAACATTTTTTTCATATTTCCTGCTTCAACAATGGGATTTGCGGCTTTTGGAGAGATAATAGTAATAGATCCAGCAGAATCCATCAAAACTTTTTATTTTGATTTGGGCATTATGAAAAAAGGTAGTTGGGGGTATTCTCGAGTATTATTTATGTTTATACAGGGGTCGGTTGTTCTTCGGAGGGGTTCTCTTTAAAATCCTGGACATTTTATTAATCGACATCTCTTCATTATTTGAAGAGTTTATATTGAAATTATGTGTCAGTCTGGTGGGTTCATTTCTGGTATGTTTTTATACCGTTCATAGGACAGTAATTATTTTGTTGATGTTGGGTGATTTTAAGAAGAGGAGATCTATTGAACTTTGGAGCGATGCTGCCAAAACTCGAAGGTTTAATTACATTTCTTTGGTTATTGTTACGGAAATTATTCCTTGGAAAATTAGAAATTTTGTTGTGCGGTATCACGAGGGCTAGGCAAAATGCTTGTGAAAAATTTCACGGAAGATTATTGTTTGGATTGAAATTACGATGCGGGGGAATATGGGGTCGTGTCCAAAAGTTGCTGGATTTACTGTTGGAAGGAAGGGCAAAATTGAGAATTAACAAAGGGACGACGACGATATAAGAATGAAATTGGAAATAGTGGGACCACTGAAGAGAAACCTAGACGAAATATGAAGCTGCTATCTCATTCACAAGATTATTGAGGAGATTTTGGATGCTTGGTTTTGCTTAGTGGTCTCGGTGACACTCCAACTCCAAAATCGTACTTGGATGCCAAAAGAAGTTCAAAGTGGGATCAATGGAGCATGCTAAGTACATCCTTCGGTAATTAGTTTTACGTACTTTCCCTTACATCCCTTCAAGGTTATCTATGATTCAGGTAGTTGTATATTTTTCACGTTTGGTGGATGATATATTTCAGGAAAAGTGGATTTATGCAGCACCAACTAAACTTCAACTCATTCAAGATTAGCTGGATTTAAACTGAGAAATTTCAGCTGTTCATGCAACATAAATTAAGAAATAGAGCGTGTATAAAATTAATTTGATCATTTATTCAACATCCATAAAGTGAGAACAACTATATAAATAATATTATTGAGAAAATGCATTTATGATGAGTTCCTTTTCAACAAAGTAGGTATTCTAAATAATACTTCTTCGCATGGAAGGAGGGCGCTGACTTTTATTTGTATCTTCACGCCGACTCATATTTGGCAGCGGAAATCAAAGATAACAGAATCATACTGGCTACAGTGCCTACAGTAGTGATTCAGTAAGTAACGCTCGTTCAGAAGTACCTACACCAATTTTTAGACTGTCAAGTCAGAACAAGTTTACTTGCTTCCAACAACATATTGCTTTTGCAGGCTATGAAGTAAAATGTGGAGTGATGGTGCAATGTGTATCTCGTTGTGTATGTTATCTCTGGGTGCATTCACACATACACATACATGGATTCAGTGGCGCCAGTTCTATATTCACGCAAATGGAGGTTTACACTACTGTTCAAAATCCAACATTAGTGGCACGTCATTTTTTCGCAGTGCGCACTATGTCGAGTAAACTTTCTGAAGACTGTAAAATAGTCGCAGAATTTTTGCAGTGTCTGGGTTGAACCATGGATTGGTCAAACTGATTTGGGTGCTTCTGCAAAACTCCTGGGAGAACACGCAGTAGAGGATACTGCAAGCTATAAAAACTATCTTCGGATTACAGCAGCATTTTGATGCTCTTCTGAATTGTGTGATTCATGTATTATAAAAATGGATACTCACAAGAGAGATACGTTAACACCACAATTGAAATTGGGAGTTACAAGATATCTTGCAACAAAAGATTATTTTGCTTCATTGCAATATTTGCATCGTATCTCAAAATGTACAACTTCAAATTTTATCCTTGAAGTTTGCCAAGCCATGTCACTTATGATACGCTAAGGGCCATTCGCACCGGTTATAGGACCATTCGCACCGATTATCCTTAAAAGTCATACTTAACTAAGTGACACGTATAATTTAAGTGGAGCTTCGTTCGCGCCGTACCTCCCTTAGCTAAGTGGGAGGTTCCATTTGACAACGCCGCAATTTTTAAAATTAGCATTTCCATTAGTACTTGATGGGGCAGATGAGTGAGGTCGTGATATTTGCTGGGGCTGTTGGATATTTAATATACTCCCTGAACAATTAAGATACGATTGGATGTACTCCATAGAATCCATAGCGACTGATTCCGGTAGCTTTTTCAACAAATCAATCAAAACAATCTAACTGCTTGGAAGTTACTAACTAACTTCTGGTTGAAATTCCAACTTTCTCTACCTGCTTTTAGTTAGGTTTTGAATTAGTTATTGTTAATTGTTTTACCCAAGGGTAAATCAGCTGTGGCGTGTTTGGGAATGATAATCCAAGTTTAAAATCCGAAATATAGCACAAGCACATTTCAGCAACGATTAGCTCAATCCATTTTGAATAGAGGTATACATAGATACTACCTTATTAAACTATTTTGTTCTCCTATCAGTCTTGATAAAAAAAATCAATATATTTCGAACACGTGCCGCGAAATGAGATTACAGCCTATGAGGTATATATACGCCCTCTCAGACAAGCTTTTACAGTGAACTGTTTTCTGCAGCCAGATATTGTAATCCCACTACAGTTTCTACTAATTACCTTAATTTACTGTTTGGACCCTAACTTTGTGGAATTCACTGAAATCAAAGTTATAAATGAATCTTTTTTAAGTTGATTTCACTATTTAATAAGTAGATTAATGTGAATTATGAATAAATATTAATAACTATTTCGAAATTAACACATCATTGTCAAAAAAAAACAGTGGTTACATTCGATGTTATGTCTACCCGATGTGTAATATTTTGGCTAGATCAAACACTGACCTTTTATGTGCTTGACAAAAAAGACAACTGTTCTATTACCTGCAGCTCCGGATATTTCACGTATCTTTCGAAAATGTTCTACTAAATCAAGCCGCAATAATTTCCATGCTGCAGATTGAAAATATCACAGAATCTAGACATGTATTAAAATACGTTGGTTTCACACATTTGGTGAATATCAATGAAATGTCTTCAAGAACTATTCACGTATGCCAAGGATATGCAAGTATTCGTCTTTTATTCTCCAAATTCGTCTATCAAATTTATTCTAGTTCCAATTTCGATACCAACAGTTACAGAAGGTAACGGTCTCGTTAGTATAGGGAATAAAATTCAAACAATTTGTATTTTTTTTTGCTTCAGATGCTTCAGTTGACATTTTTTGATTTCTCAATGGAAATAAGCTAACTATAGTTTGGTGAGTGAGGATAATAAGATGATAATCTTGTCAGTTTTCTCAGTGTGGAATAACCGTCTAGTGCAGCACTACCCATATACTCTCAATTGTTATTTTTCATATATTTTGCTGCTCACTTGTTATACCACCTAACCACTTTTATTTCAAGGTCAAAAATTCCTTTATGGCAAATAAAACGCAAGCAAGTTGTACAATCTTTCTGAATGTGGGAGCTGTGAACAATTTGTTTGAAAATAATGAGACCAATTTAACGCGTGTATCCAGTAAAGAGAAGTTTTACCACAATTATTATCGGAAAAGACGATGTAGAAGCATGAAATTTCTTTGTATGAAAATTCCGTTTTTTTA
Organism: Galerucella calmariensis; assembly: GCA_910591675.1. Classification (NCBI taxonomy): domain Eukaryota; kingdom Metazoa; phylum Arthropoda; class Insecta; order Coleoptera; family Chrysomelidae; genus Galerucella; species Galerucella calmariensis. Next base: position 3,543 of record CAJUYG010006488.1, on the reverse strand, counting down.
TGATGCAAGCTTTTGGAATGATTTTCTAGTTGTTTATTTGTGCATATCGAGTGAGTTGAGTTGAGGATTGTAGCTGTTTGACCAAAAAACGTGCAATCTGCAAAATAGAAGTAAAATTATAGGGATAACTATGTTGGTCAGAGAGATCCTGTAGCGTTATCGTCTTTAGTATGGTAGATTGATACTTCTTTATTTCTAAATAGTTGATCGGTTGATATTAACCTGCGAGGTTTGTAATCGGTAGGCAGTTAAAAGTTGAGATAACTGAGGTTATCTGATTCAATGAATTTGGAAGGTGAAGCAGTCCCACAGTACCTAGGCCTCGATAGGCTTTCTGTCCATCCTTCCAGTACATCAACCAGCATATGAACTTGACAAAGTTAAGTTTGATATTTGTGTGTTTTAGATTATATTCTATATTCGTGATTCTTACTTATTGATGGTGTTAGTTACATATTGTTGATGGTATAGTGCTATTTGTGAGATCAGGAACTCTAAGAGACTGTGTATAAGCTGTACTAAAATGCCTTCCTGTTTTGTACGATGTTGCTCTAACGCTACTCTTTCGTTTAAAAGAAGGTGTAACATTTCATAAGTAAGTTATGATTTTTTGGTATCAAAGTTAATTTGCATTTGCTTTTCCCTCGAACTTATAGATTTCCCAGTGCCAATATGCATGGAAGATCCTAGCTGGTAGCACTTGTGAAAGATCCAGCTTATGATATTGCCTATGAAAGATTGTCCTCCGAACATTTTGCACAAATTGATTTTGAAGTGGCAGACGAACGGAAATGTTCAGGAACAAGGACTATTCCAACCTCAAAATTACCACAATGTTCTGATGTAGACCACCTGCAGAACAGAAAAGTCATTCACTCAAGCTCACTTCCATCTACATGGTTTGTTAATTTAAACTTCCTGCTCACAAGAAATATATACTTCCTTAATCATACCAGCAAGCCAAAAAGTGTTGATTCACCTTAGAGTAGTTGACCATATTCTCCAGCAGAACTTGCTTCAATGAAACGGAGTCACTCAGGCTCATTTTCATCCGCTCATTCTTTTGTTGAAGTGCGAATGGTACAATTATTCCATCCCTATAATTAAGTTTAATATCAATATTATTAATATAAATTTTAATTAACATTTATATAATGCCTTATTAGTACCTACTACCAAAGTTTAGCTAGTATGAAGGAATGTTCTAAAATTGGGAGAGAAGATGCACTTTTTGGAGGGGCAATTAATAGTACGCAGAAACAAACTAAAAATTTCCAAAAAAACAACCAGGAGGCGAGAAATGGAAATAAAATCCTTGAACGGATTATCAACTAAACTGAAAAATAAGTTTTATCTATTCACTCAAGCCGTATCGGATATTATGACATTTCTTCAAGAAGTACCAGCTGTTTTATTGAAAAGAATGATGTTGGATAGCAAACTGGGTCATGAGGAAGTAACAAAGGCGAAAATTTTAACCAAATTAAGTTACAAACATGTGAGAGAAACACAAGGATTTGCGCTTCCTGTCCCATCAACAATTAATAGTTGGCTGTCAAAATGTTTTGTTTGTTTTCACGCTTCTCTTGATTATAAGTTCAGTACTCATGATTTCTCCAAAATTTTCAATACTCTGTATGTGTATTATCACAATAAAACAATAAGAACAATCGTAGTTTGTGGAAAATATGTGATTGAAACTTTTCTTTATAACATTTCTCCTTTCAAATTATTAATTTTCCTAGTGATAGAGTATGGTAAAAAAATTTACCAATAAAACTGATTTATTCGACATAATCTGTAATAAAGTAGTAGAGTTCTAACTTGATTATGCGATATTAAAACTGGAATACAAACTTTCGAAAGTAGACCGAAAGAGGGAACAGTTTGGAAAGATACGAAATATCTTATATTCTTCTGCATCTTAAATTAAACGTGAATGGCTCGAATGTAGCTCAGTATCCTGAGAGAGTTCCTGTTTCGAAGTTTTGGGAATTAGTCCTGCGTTAACGACCCAAGTTTCCTTTCATCGTTAAGATACAGCCAACTAGCTACTAGACGGCTCCGAAAATTTCCAGTTTTCTTAAAAGTTGTTGAAATTTTCGATTTTTGAGGATGATAAATAAATTAAGTCTAATTGGGTGGATAAGTTGTACATTCTCAAACAGAGTTACAATATGAAGTAGCTGAGAAGTAGCTGAGAAGTGGCTGAAAACCAACCTTTTATGCCGAGAAATGTAGTTTTTTTCTTTCAATGATTTCACTCGAAAAACTGTCAATCTTCGATGTCGCGTTGTTAGTAGTTGATAGTTCACTTGTCCAATTGCTAATAGCTAACAGGGGTTGGAGACTCACTGGAATATTCACGTCCTCTATAGTTGTCCTGAGTCATAATTGGAAAAATAGTCAATACCCACACCAATTATGTTACTGTTTAGTTTCTCGCCTATCTTACCCTGAAACCAATCATATAAATAACAAAAATGGGGCGGAAAGTATTGCTTAGCAGCCCAAGGACGAAAAATTCATCATGCTACGAGTTTTTCACAAAAAGTCGATTACTTAGACATTCCAATGAATTTTTCAATGTAACGATGTATGTCAAAATTATTCGTTCTTATTTTTTGGTTCATTCGGTAAGCGAACAACTGCTGAGTGGCACACATGCAGGAAACGCTTCAGCAGCCCTCAACTATCAGCTGCCTCCACTCTGCTCATTTTTTGCCCTTGTGACACAATATACTATAAATAACTGAAATTTAACGTTGGTAGTACAAACGAGTGCGAAATGATAAGATTTTGTTTGAGTGGTTTGTTTATCAATTCATTGTCTAGCGTTGATGGTGTTGGAGAACTAGCGTTGATGGTGTTGGAGAATTCTTGTTTCATATTCAGTTTTTAGTTGTTTTATCCTATTCTTTTTTGTGTTTTTCAATACTATTGGAAGATGGGGTTTGTTCGCACGTTTTCTACTGCACCAACAAAGGAGCCCAACAATAAAAGAAATGGGCGGTCATGAGGTCTGCCGACAGAAGTGAAAAAAAAAATATCGATGGACCCTTTTTTGAAATTCCATCGTACGCTGATGCCCAATGGAAGTTTTCTCAAATAACTTCTTTGGAATATTTTGAAAAAGAGAATTCTCACAAATAAAGTAACCCACTTCAAAAATGACTGGCTCTGTAGCAAAATAGCGTCAGTTAGAATAGCGCTCGACAAAATAGCGCAACACAAAAATAATTATGCTTCATCATTTCAATACTATCTAATTCATAAAAATAAACTTAGGTGCCGAATTGGCATACTTGAGAAAAAAAACATATTTTCCATAAATAATAGTCATAACAATGGTTTTCATAATTTAATTCAACATCACTTTCCGACAAGCTGACAGAGATCAAAGTGTAACTTCCTATAAGAATATCAGACATTGGAAACGGAAAACAAATAAGAACGACAATCAATAGTTTCCATCATAACAACTAGAATATCACTGAAAGCGGATTCATGCAAACTGCATTATAATAACATAGGTATTCATCA
>CAJUYG010006487.1:0-12103 GCA_910591675.1 Galerucella calmariensis | reverse complement strand
TTATAAAAGTGCACTCGATATCGGTTATATGACATATCATATATTCTTAAAAAAATCTAATAACGTTTACTTTTTACCAGTATAATTGTTACTAGAATATCCCATAATCTAAATTAAGTGCCCTCGATTCCGATTGTACAAAATTCTGTTTGTTATTTGAAAATCTAATAACCTTTACTATATGACAGTACAATTGCAACTAGAAAAGCCGATAATATTTATTAAGTGCACTCAATAACAATCATATGAAATTATTTTTTTCATTGGAAAATCTAGTATCCTCTACTATATGACAATATGTTGCTATTAGAAAATCCTCTAATATCTATTAAGTGCACTCGATAACAGTTGGACAAAATTCTATTTTTATTTGAACATCTAGTAACGTTTACTATAGGACAGTATGATTGCTATTAGAAAATCTTATAATACTTATTAAGTGCACTCGATAACGGTTATACGAAATTCCTAAAAAGTATATCTATTAACAGTTATTCAGTGGTGTCCAACAAAGTGACTTTAATAACCATAATCATGAACTTACTTGATGCCTATTTCATGCAAGTTTCTAATAACTGTTATTCAATTTTTGCTAACGGTTAATGGAAATTTCTTTCAGTGTAGTGGAATTTTTAATCAAATAATCACCGATTGCCAGAATGAGCACTCGGAGAAAACTTTCTGACAGCTAGGATAATGCAGCATCAAGATATCATCATAAAATGTTGTATTTATATATGCTTATATTGCCCAAAAATTGCGATTTCGGAATGGAAATTATGAACACATTTTATGTCACTGACAAATATACTAGTATTGTATAACAAAATACACGCGCGCCTTGAGTTCGTTGCGAGTTTCTCAAAACTCAAAAACAAAAAAATTATGAAACATTTGTTAACCAAAATTTGAAATTGATTCTCATTGAAATATGAAATAAGCGGTATATTTGTGAATCATTTCTAGAACACAAGTGAGGGATTTCAATCCTTTATTTAGTTTGTTCCATTTCAAATTTCAATTTACTTTTAACATAGCGTGAGCATATAATGGACTTTGGTATTAGATAACCGAAAAATATACAAAACTTCAACGTTAATCTGTTGAACAAATAACTTCATACCAGAACGCGGCCGAGATGCTCTCTCCAACCAAAACTGAACGTGTTCTACGAACACGTTTGGAGCGCTCTTATCTGTTCTCTTTGTTGATCAGTTGTTTTATGTCAGCTGTCACTTGATGAAAGGCAGTGTATTTGAGCACCTGTTTCATTTTAAGTTCAAATGTATGAGTTCCACGCCCGGCAATATAAACTCTTGAGGCTTGAGTATTTCGACATTAAACACCATATTTTTCTTCTATTTATTGCTACATCCACAATCAGTAACATGTACCTATACCTTTATACCGTTGAAAACATTAGTGCGATTCTAACAACAACGTACGTTTCATAAGCAGAGGCCTGGCATTTAAATTTTATTAGGTAGAATAGGTGGAGTATGAGATGTTCTACATCAGTTCAGTCCTTACTCTCCACCCCAGAAATGGTCTTAACATTTTTTGACATCTCTTCGCTATCACAAGATAAAGTTGAAAGTTCAAGTTTCAAAATTGACAACCTGTATTGTTTTATTTGTGTAATTGAAAGCTATTTGTATCACCCACACTTCCACCCAGGGAATGCAGAATCAGTTTTGTTGCCACATACCAGGCAATGGATAGGAGAGCTCCAGTGGCTTGGGTTGCTGTTGGCATCTCAAGAGGAGCAGTCCGCACTGGATGCTCTGATCTAATGTAAACTAGTTTCTGCCACATTGTTTCTTCACCACACTTCCGTATCGTTTGCTCACCATTGATTTTCATTAATATAGTGTCTCTCTTTAAACCTTTTTTCATATTGCTATATTTTTTTGTTGTTCGTTATAATTTAGTATAACGAAATCGCCTTATTACAGGCAAAGCATCCCCTCCAATCTTATAATGGCGTCTAATAATTATTACTGTTCTGTGCCACAGTGCAATTTCTGGGCCAAAATAGACAATACATTGAAATTAACTTTTCAATATTTCCAGAGAAATCAAAATTGTATAACTCAATAAATAACTTTTCCGATTGCAATACATAAACGTCAATATCGCCTGTAATTGGTACGTCATATCGGGGACGTAGGACCTACCAATTGTTTGACCAAAGTCTCTACCATCCAAAGAGGACCAAAATCGGTTTATATTTTGTTAATCTAACGTCAAAGTATCATTCATAATCAATTTCCATCAGAATACAGAATATACAAGATGTATTGAAATTACAAGAACAATTATTTAAATACTTATAGAAGATTGACAAGTTTAATTATGCACCATGGAATAACAGGCCGCCCAGCCGCTTCTCTCAAATGATCATAACAAGAATAAAACAAGGCCACACTAAACTTACCCAGGACATACTCACGGAAATCTGATCTCCAAGGATCCACAACCAGAATGTGATTTATGTGAGGAGTCGATAACCGTCAAGCACGTATTAGTGGAGTGTCCTATGTATAGTGAAGAGCGAACATTGTTCAACATACCGAATAATTTAAATGAAGTGTTCAGCTCGTGCACAATAGAAAATATTTTAAGTTATTTGGAGTGCTTAAAATTTCTGCATCAATGGTAATCTGTGAATGTTGAGCATTGGCTGCTAATAGCCTACATGGCTGATTAGGGTGGAAAGTATAAGCTTCCTTCCTCATATGAGGGAGAAAAATTTGTACCATCTTAAGATCAGAAGGAAATAGTAATTTACGTTCCAGAACGGAAAAATGAAAACAAAATGGACGTCAGGGACTGGCAAAAGCTTTTTTCTCCGATTGGCAGCAAATATTAATTTTGCTGACACATATCAATCAGCAAAGTATTACTTTTCCTGCCTAGGCAGCAACGTGGGTACTTTTCTGCCTAGGCAGCAAAGTGATTATACTCAATTGGAATGAAACATTTGACGTAAACATTTATTAGCAATTATTACATAACACTTTCAACAAGAATTTAAAAACATATAATATTCAGTTGTTATTAACATTGATGGTAAAATTACTTCAATTTTGAACGGATAGGCAACCTTTTCTTTCCTCAGATAATTTGCAAATACAATATTCTCCTATATCATTATGAACAATCGGAAAAAAATTATATGTTCAATTCGGCATCAAAGTAGATTGACTGCCTTAGCTGAATTCCTAGCCTCACTACGCTCGGCTATGAATTCAGCCTCGGCAGTCAATCTACTACTTTGCTGCCTAGTTAAACAAATAATTATTTCCGGGTCCCTGGCGTCCATTTTCCGGTCTTGATCGGCATTTTTCCATCGCTCTTTTATAATACAATCTACCTTGATTTCGTTACTATGGTAACAACGTTTCGATATATTGTCGAGTGATGACAGTTCGTTGATTTTTAATTTGTCGTTTATGTCAAACTTATTATTTTATCTGGTTCTAGTTTTGTTATAAAAAGTAGAATAAAGAATTAAATGTATATTGAAGGATCTATCTTTAAAAAATATTGTACGTGTAGTGTTTTTCAGGTCTCACCAAGCTTCTGCTTGTCTTGACCTGTAAAACACTACTATCCGGTCTTGTAACGTAAATTACTATTTTTAAGACCGACCAGAAAATATACACTTTCTGGACAATTTTTCGTCCAGAAAATAACGTTTTGCCGATGAAGACCGGAAAATGGAGACCAGGGACCGGAAAAAGCTTTTTTCTACGACCGTGTGTTTAAACCCACTTTCCCGCACTAGTGCGGGAAAGTAAATTTATGCAAATTTTGACCTTATTAGATAGTTTTTCACTTCGGAAGTTATAAATATTGTTACAACAGGTGAATAAATAGTCCATCAAATAAAATCTACAAATTTTCCAGCTTTTTGTTGCATTTTTAATTTTTTGAAAATATAAAATAATGAAGATATTCTGATATAACCCTGTTCAATCTGTGAAGTAGTGTCATAAAACAACTATCAAACCATCCGGGTTTGTTATAAGAAAAATATATGAATTAAAATTCTTTCATCTACAAATGACTTGAAACCATTGCAGTCACCTTCATCGTCATCTTTAGGTGACCTGCAACCGATGCCATCCCCATCAACGTCATCTACTTACCAGTTAACACCAAATAACTCCACTGGACCGGCAATCTTAAGTAATTTACAGAATGCAACAAATTGTGTTTCTCATATTAATATTTATAATGATAATAATAGTTTTTGGCTGAATAGTATGTTGAAATAAAATAACTTTTGAAAAATGGGTTGGTATACTTTTTTGTATATACGGTCGTAGAAAAAATAATGTTCCCAACTTGACCGCTTGCCCGAACTCCGCCTCGCGTCGTTCGGGACAACTGCAATCGCGTGCGGGAAAGTATCACTTTCCGCACTTGTTAGGAAAATAACTATTGCCGGTCGCTGACGTCCATTTTGTTTTCATTTTTCCAATCGCTCTTTTATAACACAATCTACCTTGATTTCGTTACTATGGTAAAAACGTTTTGATATATTGTCGAGTGATGACAGTTCGTTGATTTTTAGTTTGTCGTTTATGTCAAACTTATTATATCTGGTTTTAGTTTTGTTAATCACTTTGTTATAAAAAGTAAAATTAGGAATTGAATGTATATCGAAGTGTCCGTCTTAAAAAATATTTTGAGTCACGCACCCGAAAATAAGTGTTTTTCAGGTCTCACCAAGCTTCCAGGACTCGCCTACGGCTCTGCTTGTCTCAACCTGGAAAACACTATCTACTTTCCGGTCTTGTAACGTGAATTACTATTTCCGGTCCCTGACGTCCATTTTCCGGTCTTGATCGGCAAAACTTTATTTTCTGGACGAAAAATTGTACAGAATGTGTACATTTTCTGATCGGTCTTAAAAAAATATTATTTCCAGTTTTCTTCAATGTTCACTATTACAATATTTTTTGTTCTTCGCTCAACTTGGCTTTATCCACTCAATCGTCCAATTCCAAAGTATATTTCTTCCTCTGTCCTGCTCTGGACGAATTCCATTGATTGATTTCTTATTTTTTGTATATCTTTCAAGACGTTTTAATTGTTATTATATGAGATGAAGAGCTGAGGCCGAGGCTCATTCATAGCTTTCAATGCAATATTTAATAGGTAAAAAAAGTTGAGATGTTCAACAACATACTATACCTGAATGAAAATAATGTTTATGTAGATCCTAATGCCCTGAAGGAGTCATAACTATTTTCAAAAGTACACGGTACACCTACAATATCGTTCCCAATGTCAATTTCCCAGTTTGACATGAAGTTCTGACAACAACTACTATGTCTATAAAGTCTTCAATGGTTGTTTAGTGAAAACACAGCAGGATACCTAATGGAATCATACTCTAACTCGCTAACCATAGAAATCTTACGTGAAATATACATTTGTATAGTCTCGAAAATGTTGCTGAAATTCATTTTCTCATAATAGTAAACCTTTTAAATATATTCTGCTATGCAAATGATGGGTCCAAATACAACAATCATATAATCATTTTTTTTTTCGCGGCACTAACCATTCATATCTGAAGAATAAGGGTGGAACTGCAAATTATTTCTTTGTTCCCAACTGTATTATTGTTTCGGCCTTTTTCAGCACTATATCATTATCTACAATCATTTTTCATATATTTGAGAGATTTTGGGTTTCCGTAGAATAATTCTAACATGCAAAGTAGATAACTGGTCGGATTTCTACCTTCAAAAAATGGATATAATAGGAACATTTATACTAATTCACTGTTTTTATTCGATTTATTAGGTTAAATCGTTTCCAATGATTTGAGAATATATTTTAAGAATAGATGCTATTATAATAATTAACATATCGAACAAAAAACTTATTTAAATTCTTTTCGATACGTTTCCTTGCCTTGTCATACTAGAGATGTGGAAGAGGTTATACAGGGCAATACTGAGAGATGGGTCGAAAATAATAATATATACTATGTAGATTTTATTGTGAGCTTGCAATGTCGAATATTTTAAACTCCGTATTTCCTCCTACATAACCCGACTCGGGTAATTCTAATCTGCATAAATATATTACGGTTGTTAGACTATGCTTCGCTGGTTTGGTACTTTTGAATCTAAAACAGTCTGGAACTGCAAATCTTCTAAGCAACTCTGGTTAGATACAACAAAGTAACTTTGTCATGGATGCTAAGGCAGGAAGGAGTTGAGATTGCTGATAGTAGCGCCAACAAAGCATCACGTGCTTCTTCTATTTAATACCTACCATCTTGTGCTAGAAAAAACCTGTTTCGTGAAATCCGAAAATGGGAAAAGGAACCTAGTGCAATCTACTGGAGAAATAATAAAGGCTCATGCCAAAAACAGGCAAAAGGGTTATTAAAACCTACTGCTCACTGCTAAATGTTCATGGAACTTCAGAAATCTGATCTCAGAGTAATCACAAGAGTTCTCAATGGACACTGTTCATTTGGATGGGCAAAGTGAAAAGTGGACCAAGCAAATTGTGAGATGATGCTTATGACACGGTAGGGTAATGGGCCTTTTTAGTAGTTGTTTTTGTTCCACACATTTTCAATGACACTGTTTCTAAAGAATTTCACTTTAAAAAAATATATTTGTAAAAATTCTAATTTAATTGAATGAATGAATAAGATATGTCTTTTTTGAGGTTTTTGCTTGTTTTTGTGTTTTTTTAGGGTAGAATTCATAGTAAGTGCATAGCACAGGTAACTTAACGACATATTTATAATGCGCGCCAGAACAAATCGAACTGCATTCGGCGCGCGGTGCCTGCAACATTGAGAAAGCGCTTAATTGTCAATCGCGATAAGTGCCAAACGCCGAACTTGCGCTAATATCGGAGTATACCATTTTGTAGAGCAAGGTTCAAAGAACGAGTAGGTTTTTTGAATTTTGAAAAATTTTCAGTAGGTCAAAAGTTCTTAACATCGAAAGTTGGCAAAAATCGTCTATTTTTCGTCTTTCCAAAACTCATAAATTTCCAAATAAGCACTATACGGAAACGTTACGAGAGACCTTTTTTTCATAAAATGGGTCATATTTGCATAAGAAAATTGTCCGAACCGAAAAAACCATTTGTTCATAATTTGTTTAAACAATTTTGGTTTAAAGAACACGTAGCGGTTTTTTGCAAAAACGCTGGGTATATTCGGATTGAGCGGCTCAAAATACAGAGTGTCTCATTATATTCTTACTGTTTTTAAGAGATTATATCTTCGAAACGGTTCTAGATAAAAAGATGCGGTTTTCACAGTTAGGTTTGAAATTACCGTAAGTTTTTTTGTGACACATTTATATGAATAGCCTACTTACGGTTCACCCGCTAGAAAAGTGGCGTATTTTCAGAATTTTCAGAAGTAGATGTAATTTTTCAAATGGGACACCCTGTATATTTGGCCATTTCTCCAAAGACGCATATTTTTACTTTATAAGTATAAAATCGGTGCACAGGAAGCGAAGTTAGATAACTTTAACTGGGATAGTGTAATGATTCAGATATAAAGCTTGAATTGTCATAAACAAAAACTAGTAGCTAGTAACTGAAAGTGAACAGTAAAAACCGAATAAAAACATGTTTTAGGACACTCTGAAACAAATGCTCGATGTGTTTTCCTTCTTGGTCTATACATTTGTGGAATCGAACCATTATGTTGTCAAATGCTGCTGTCAGCATTCCAGGTGGAATATTTTCCATTACCTTCCGTATGTTGTTTTTTACTTCAGGCATCGGATTGTAGACTCTATCTTTCACATATCCCCATACAAAAAATCTGGAACAGTCAGGTCTGGAGAATTTGGAGCCCATTCTATTGGACCACTCCTACCAATCCAATTATTTCCATATTGTTATTTAACAGATTCTTTTGCTATGTTGGAATAATGGGGTAGCCCCCCGTCTTGTTGAAAATGAACATTTTGGTTTAAAATACCACCTTGTTCTAACTGGGGATAATTATTACCACAAACTGTATTTTCTGCAAAAAAAGAAAGGCCTATATAATTTTTCACGAGACACTGCACACCAAACATTAACTTAAGGAGAATCTCTCTCATGTTGAAATTCTCTTGTATTCTCTAATCCCCAAATTCTACAGTTATGTTTATTAACTCGTCCATTTATATGGAACGCAGCCTCATCAGACATGATAATTCTAAAGTTTGGATATGTTCTGCACAAAGCTGTCCATTTCCAAATTTGATGCAATTTTTCTAATTGAAATTCTAGGATCTCTGTACAAGCTCTTATACAGATAACATTTCTTCTAAATTTCCATTCACCGTTTACCTTTTTCGAGATATAGAAGCAGTATTCCTAAATTTGGTTAACCATGTTTTAATGGTATTTGTAGCAGGAGGATTTTTATTGAACTGTCTTCTAGTCTGAACATAGGATTGATTTTGGGCATATAAAAATATTGTTTGTGATTTTTCTTGCATTCTGCATTTTTAAAAATTAAACACATTTTTGTGATGTGACATATTTAACGCCTCCTTGATTATTATTTATCAATAAGATATCTGAAACATCACAGTATCCCACTTGAAGTTATCTAACTTCGCTTTCTGTGCACCGATTTTAAACTTTAAGGTACCGTTATAAAGTAAACATATGCGTCTTTCAAGAAATTGCTAAATGTACATGGTGTCCCATTCAACAAATTACATCTGCTGTATTCTGAAAATACGCCACTTTTCTAACGGGTAAACCGAAAGTAGGCCATTTATATAAATATGTCACAACAAAACTTACGGTAATTTTAAACCTAACTGTGAAAACCGCATCTTATTATCTAGGACCGTTTCGAAGATATAAGCTCTTAAATACAGTCAGAATATAATGAGACACCCTGTACATAAGAATATCACTTATTTATGATGGACCTATTTTTGCACACGGCATAATTGACCGCTTCCGGACTAAAATAGTTGATATAATCATTTACATTCTGTTAGTTTTTCAAATGTGACATTAACATCGTTTTCCTTTATTAATATCTTCAGTTTCTACCACTTAAAATATTGGACACGTAGCCTGTCCAGGAAAATTTTGAAATTATCTGAACAGACACATTTCAAAAGGTTAAAATTTATGAACACTTGTTGATTCACGGATCCTTCTGCGCCATATAACAGTGACGATATGGCGTAACACTTTACGACTCATTGTGTTTTAGAATTTATATCAAGACATAATCCTGAAGGGAAAAATATTCTCCGATAAATATCAAAAGCTTGATTGCATAGTGAAGATTAGGATTCTAATGAAGAAAATAATCAAAATAGAAATTAACAAGAATTTATATCATACAGGGTGTTTCATTGGGAAAGGGCCTAACTTTAACTGTAGATGGGGATCACTTTGGTGCTTCCAAAAACCTATATTCAATATTTCTTCGGCACTCAAAGATAATATTATCAAGCAACACGCTTTCAGCATTCTCTATGACAAAATTATCTCGGTATTATCAAGACCCTAGGGGTATTACTACTGATAAAACAGACTACACTATATACATTTGCAGATTATACAATATGTGTAGTGGCTCCAAGTCGCATTAAATTAAGTCAATGCATGGACAAAATGCTGGCTCTATGGACGCCAAGATTACGTCGTTCTTGTATTATTTACTTTGAAGCACAAAAAATACGCTCCCAAACGTATGTACTGGGGACGTCCAGATTTGGTACGATCGTTCTAAGTACGTTTGGGGACGTCCAATTGTCGCGGATTCGTATATCCCGAGTATGTCCATTTTGGGTCATGGACTCCCTTAACAGGTTGTTTTGAGTATGTAGCCAAAATGTTGAACATAGGTACTCGAGGACTCAAAACGGACGTACTAAGGATATACGAATACGTGGCAATTGGACGTCTCCAGAACTAAAATCATTATAGTGACTTGGAGTTTGTAGTGGAAAGGTGAAAATGATTCCATGGCAACATTTCGACATTTAGAGGTAAAGTTATCCTTGTCATAAAACAAATATTATAAGGGACATTATTTACATATACTTCAATTTGCTTGTATAATATACATTCTCAATTCACATGAAATACAATAGCAAGAGAAATTGTATGTAAACACCAACACAACTAAGTTGTGTACGTTCTGAAATAGTCCAGCCAGGACGTTCAGGCCTAAATTGGAACGAACTAAAATGGACGTGTTCAAAAAGTCGCTTAGAAATAACAGTAGGTAGTGACCATGGAGTCACAGTCACGGCGGATACAGATATGTTAAAAATTTGAAATTATGGAGCTGTATTTTTTGAATGACTTTGAGTTCAAATAATTGTGGCACTTTCGGTTATACTAGAAGTAGACGTCAACTTTGTTATTTTAACTAGAATATAATATTTCATCCTATTTTAAAATTCTACATGGGATTTCACATGAAATTTGTGCACAATGCCCTATTCCAAAAATGGAGTATTTTCGAGATATATCCATTTTTCTCTAAATTTAGAAAAAATCGTAGTCCACATTAAATAACGGTATTTCCATTAATAACGATGCTAGTGACAAAAAATTGTAACTAATAAACAACAAGCGCCTGTCCGTTGTCCATCTCACTGATATTTCATACAGGGCTTTAAACTTAGCTGCCAACATGTACAATTCAAATCTCTCATAAGCTGCAAATATTAATTAGAAACACCCTGTATTTTACCACATTTTTCGCTGTCATCTTTTTAGCCAATCTTAGCCATCTTTTTAGCCAATTCGTTCGGTATCGGCATTCTCTATACCAAAATATTTCGTTGAAACATAGTAGCACTTAATTATTTTAACATTAGTAAAGTGTAGGCCATGACTGTCAAAGATTTGATAGTTAGTTGTTATGTGAGCTGCTTATGTTGTTTTGAGAGTTTCCTACATCAGTTTTTATTTAATAGCGCGAATGATGGCAAATATAGGGTTTATTAATGATGATTTTTTAAACCTTTTTATTCACAGCTAGTGTAAAAAGAGGGCTTAAAAAAATCAGTTTATTATTTCTAGCTCTTTTGAATTCACGGCAAAATTTTATTTCCCTAAAGCTTTTGGTGATATTTTCAACGCCTCTGAAATTAGTTCCGTCGCTGACCTATCCAAATTTTTTAAAAGATCGACGTATTTTTCCAAAAAAGCGTTGGCTTTTCGTATTGACAAATTTGCTTCGTCGGACATTTTTGTGATCATGTTCACGTTTATATTCATCGCAGCTGCAATCTAAATATCATATTAATATAATAATATCAATAATTAATACGTATTTATTTGGAAAGTGCCCAGATTTAGTAGTTTTTTGTCTTATACATAAGTACATTCACTATGAATAACGGAGAAAGAAAAAACGGCTCGTGGTAGGTATATTTTCGACTTTGGTTAAACTGAAAAAAAAAATAAACGACTCTGATTGAAACTATAATTTTTAGAACCTAATAATCAACCAGCACTACTCACATTTCTAATGTATTGTATCTGTCATCTTTATATAAAAATACCTACTTACTAGCTATCTACTGAAAAATTATTACAAGAAATAACCATAACTGGAGACAAGAAGTGCCCATTTCTAAAACATCACAACTCAAAATATTATTGAGCTTTATTGTAAAAGACGATAATAAGACTCATTTTGTAGATAATCTACTGCACGGCCGAAAGTTTTTGACCACTGATTTAATGTGGATGCTCGTCTCTTAGGACAAAATCATAAATACTCACCCAAACTTGTTCTACTCTGCCCAATCTAGACATCCGTGCTTCGGATTGTTGTCGAGCGGGATATTATCAATTCACCTAACTTTTATAAGATATTTCAATGAATATGATTATCATTGTAAATATTCGTCTCGAAATAGAGAAATGGCAGAATATAATCTTAATAGCAGCATATCCCAGCGTTGCCCGGGTAGAATACATCGTACGTTTAATGGCATGAGGAGTTTATAGACACAATTTTCTTATTTTTAGAATATGGAGAGATCTATTCACCATTGAATATACGATGTATTGTTGTATTCTCGTGAGCTGGGCAAGTCAAACAAGATTGTCAGAA
>CAJUYG010006486.1:0-12104 GCA_910591675.1 Galerucella calmariensis | reverse complement strand
AGGTGAGACATAACCTCAAAATTGGTTTCGCTCCTGTTTTTTTTTTTTTAGAAAAGGATTCCAGAATCACTAAACTGGGCAGACTTGAAGTTTTTTTCTTAATACCAAATAAGCATTTTTCAAACTTTTTGGAAAAACTCCGATTTTCAGAGAAGCTCTGACAGACTTCAAACAAGAAGTTCTACTACTTATCTGCAAATATTTCCCAAGTTACAGTTACAGAAAAAGTAAGAAGAATCACTTCATTTTATTTGTTCAATGGAGAAGTTTCTCATCAACTCTTATTTTTCATCCATCCACGTTTCACAATAGACTGTATCCAGTTTTCAAAGACAAATTGGATATCGATGGAGAAAGTACAGGACTATACAGTGAAATCAACAAAATTTCCATAATCGGCATTTATTGCCATACTTCACTTATTACTGGAACACAATTATTATTCGGAGATATCTGTTTGTATGGGTTATTAAATTATATGCATATGATTAAGGGTAATGAATTTGAGTATGGCGGAGCTCTTATTCGTTTGTTGAGACAAGTATGAGATAAGGATGAATCATTCGATGGAAGACAATATACCTTGGAAGGTGGTAGCTGTGAGATGAGAGAATGAAATTTGTCTCTGTAAACCTGAATGAGTAAACTTCCAAGTTATTTCATTTCGACTTATGCCAACCTAATTACACCGAGAAAACAATTTGATATTTTAGCCTAAAATACTATTGAAATAGGCGCAATATTTATTAGTTTTATGGAAAATAATATTCTCTATCTTAGGAAAATTCTTATTTAGCTCCGGAACATTATATTCTCAATGTAGGCAACTTATTTCCACCATTTGATAACGTTTATGTTGCTACAGAAGTATGTATTTCCAGGAAATTTTTTTTGACTGGGGATTTCGTCGTATAATACTGGATATAACATATACCATTGCAACTATTGTTTATAGACTACAAACAGGCGTATGACTCAATTGACTGACGAAACTTATATAGGTACATAGCAATGAGCAGACTGGGACTGCTGGTAAAATTTATAAAAATGGTAAAAATCACACGCACTGAAAACATATAACTTCCCAGCACAATTGTGCACCGAGAGGAGAGTTATTTATAGACAAATAAACTGATTTGTTTGACCCCCCCTTGTTTAATACTAACATTGCATATTCAATATTGAGAAGCCATATTAACGTTAAAAGATTGGGAAATTTTGATATAAAAAAATGATTTATTCGCGTGTAATTTTTTTAATGCGAAGAAATTTGTTCTTCTTTATGCACACCTTTATACAATTGTTTTTTCAGAAACTATAAAAGTGTACGAAGCACTATGTAATATTTTGTCGTTTTCATCACCCAGAAAAAAACCTAACATCTTGAATAATATTCCATCACTTTAAAACAACAAATTAAATTTTCATAGTAAATCATTTGAAAGTTTTGACAGAGATTTACATTTTTTAAATGAGCCTATAGCTTATTAGCCTCAAATAACATCTACTTCATACCGAAAAAATAAGTATTTGAGTATATTTGTACATTTATTGTTACAAAAAAAAAAACTTTCTACTCCAAATCTCATATTTCTTCACCCATAAGAAATCACATTAGCCCACAAATTATGTGGCAATTAATATAAAGAACTGTCACCCCACCCTGCCCTATTATTCAGAATCGTACCGGTCGTTTGGAGTGAGTCAGTGAAATTCATAGATAAAGGATATATTATGTGAAATTAGATGAGTTTGTGCAATTCAACTGATTATTGTAAAATTTGTGGTTAAAGTGCTCTGGACAAAAATTAGTCTAATAATATAGAAATGAATGAATTGTTAAACACGTGCAAGGCGATTCAAAGAATTGTGGAATCTCTTTCAAGGTAAGGAAATAAATGTTAGGTTATATTCAAGTATAGGTAGAAGTAGCAAGCAAGCGAAATGTACTTCAAACAAACACATTTCTCAATTAAACCTGCAGTCGGATCTAGGTACTCCAAAAAACTACTATGCATGGGAAAAGCATTAATGAACACACTTACGGTTAGACAAAGGCTATCTTGTAGATACCATTGTTGGTTATGTTTTAGATCATGTAGGTATGTTTAATTTTAAAAATGTATGCTTTCCATTTTATAGATGTATGGTTCCTATTTTGAAAATGTATAGTTTTTATAGATCAAAATATTCAGCAACAAGTCTTTTATTACTATCCTGCATTCCTACTAAAAAGTTTCATGCCTAAATAGAGGAGACAATTAATTTTAATTAGATTTAAACATGTTTGTTATAAAAATACTGTCATTTTAATCCGTGTCAAGACTAACCATCGACACAATATATTGTTTATCAAAATCATGGTTCGGTTATGATGAATATGTTTAATTTTAGTAAAAATTGATAGTTTTCCTAAGAAACATTCGTTTCCAGCAAATAAATATAATTTGCTGGGACGATACATTTTTCACAAATAAACATATCGTTAACCCAAACAATATATGTTTTTATGGTAAAGAAATATATTTCACCGAGACAATACATTTTTTTATGATAAAGAAATGTCATTCTGCCATAAAATAATTTATTTTATGATGAAACAATATAGTTAGCCCCCAAAAATAAGTATTTGTTATTGGAAAACTACTTTATTCAATTTAAATGCTTTCAAAGGTTAATATAACTATTTTGTCATTGTTCCTTAAAAAATAATGTTCGAGACAAACATGATACATTTTCACAAGAATAAATATAATTTTCGATAGATAATTAATTTTATTAATGACAATGAATATGGTTTTATTCATAGGTAATATTACTTCCCAAACTTGAAACAAATCCTTCCTTAACGATAAATTAAATAATACTTAGGCCATATGGAAAATCATATTTATATGACATGATAAGATTTTAATTGTCACAAATAAATATTTTTCTCGGTGTGAAGCAGTGTTTTTAAGAGGTTTTAAGAGGTTAATCTAAGTTAGGAATTTTGCATGTCAATGACCGATGACAATACAATAATTTCAATTAAATTGAGAAGATTTTCATCAATTCCTTCAATTTTGTGAAACATTTTTGACAAATCATATATGGTCCATATAAAACATGTTGGTTGATGGATTAGTATGCCTTCATAGCCGAAGGGTATAGAGTTTGGATGCCAATAATTATGAATTATAGCTGTAAGTGAGGTTCGAATCGTGGCAATAGTGTTTTTTCCAATACTTTCCCCCTACTCCAATCTAACTATTATGAATCTATGATGTATTGAAACCTCTGAAAATGTAAAATGGCACTATTCATAGTATCTCGCGGTAAAGCTGAAGTTTTCCATTATCAAAATACAGAACTAAGTGATGATATCCATATATTATCTATAAATAACTTATACAATCTCAAGACACTACTGAAAAAGATGCAATTTTACTAAAAATAGTTTTATGACTCGTGGTGAATTTTTGATGATATACTCCCATTCAAATACCATATTAAGAATTCAGTGATAAATTTCTTATACATTGGGCTGAGGCAAATGATCAATCCAGAAGTAATATTCCATCAAATACTGTACTATTATGGTATGAGCTCACTCCTCTTTCGAGCAGCGGTTTTGGAGTATTTAGTGAGCAAACAGGTTATTGGGACTATTTTATACCTTTCAATTGGAGTACGGTCCCAAATACAGGGTGTCTCAAAATTGACGCCCGTCCTTTCAGAATATGAATCGGGGGGCTGAAACGAATTAAAACGTAAGAATACAAAAATTGCGACCATGGTTACAGACTTATTGACAAAAAACAAAGATCTAACATTCAATGTTTACACTTCATTAAAAACGAAATCAGCTAAAAACAAATGACTAGCATAGGTTGCTATGGTAATGTTAAATGTTAATTATTAGTTCTGTCAACTTTTGTCATAATAAGTAAAAGTATAATTTCATACGGTTATTTGTTTTAAAAATGGAACGTTATTATTCCAATCGAGAATATGTTGATATGTTAAAAGTATTGGGTGCGCATAATGATAATGCCAGTGCTGCAGCTAGAGCATATACCGTAAAATTCCCAAATCGACGGCACCCTGATGCAAAAACTATACGACGGGTTGAACAAAGATTACTGGAAACAGGTAATTTGAATCCCAGATTAAATAAGGGAGGACGCCATTCTACGCTCAACGTCGTACAAGAAGAGCAAATTCTTGATTTTATTGAAGCGGAACCAAATACAAGTCTTCGAGTTACATCGAGACAAACGCATTTCCAAAAAGATACCATTCATAGTAAGAAAGAATGGCTTATATCCATTTAGGCCTCAAAAAGTTCAAGTTTCACATGAAGGAGATAGGGAGCTTCGGATTAATTTTTGTAGATGGTTATTGGATAACGTAAACAATAATCCACATTTCATAGAAAATATTATGTCTTCTGATCAGTGTACATTTACCCCCAGACAGGGATTATAAATACTCATAATTTGCACGAGTGGAGAGATGGAAACTCTCATTTAATACGTAAAAGATGTTACCAAAGACGATGGTCAGTAAACATTTGGGCTGGATTATTAAATAATAATGTAATCGGCCCAAATATCTCACCTAACCGTCTTAATTCAGCATCTGCCATT
Source organism: Galerucella calmariensis (assembly GCA_910591675.1). Taxonomy (NCBI): domain Eukaryota; kingdom Metazoa; phylum Arthropoda; class Insecta; order Coleoptera; family Chrysomelidae; genus Galerucella; species Galerucella calmariensis. Next base: position 7,473 of record CAJUYG010006486.1, on the reverse strand, counting down.
CTTCGACCAAGTTCCTTTAGCAACTAGATTGGATTGTTGGTTCCAACATGATGGTGCTCCTGCAGATTATGGTAGACAAGTGAGAACATTACTAAATCAAACATTCCCCGACTGTAGGATTGGTAGAGATGGACCCGTACTATGGCCTCCTAGATCTCCAGATCTAAATCCATTAGATATTTTCTTCTGGGGATTCTTGAAAGAAGAAATTTACTTTGAACCTGTTGAGAGTGCGGAAGATGTAGTAGCTCGTATTCACGCTGCTGTGACATTTATAGACGAAAACATGCTACAGAGGGTTCGTGATTCAATGATAAATCGTGCAAATATTTGCATTGAAGTAGGAGGCTATTTGTTTGAACACCTTTTATGAATCAATTTCTTGTTTTGTAACAAATATTCGTTTTTAATAAAGTTTAAACATCGAATGTTAGATCTTTGTTTTTTTTTCAATAACTCTGTAACCATGGACATAACGCAATTTTTTTATTTTTACGTTTTAATTCGTTTTAGCCCCCCAATTCATATTCTGAAAGGACGGGCGTCAATTTTGAGACACCCTGTAGATCCAATCTTCACTGGTTTAGTTACAACTGAAGGTTTTTCGAAAATATTGTCATAATCCTCATGAATATTTTCAATGAGGGTGGCGCCCCCCGTACAATTAATTCGCCACATAAAGCACCACCGGTCAAAGCCCATCTATGCGTGGGTTATCCATGGTTCCAGCCAGTGGTAGGAATCTTTATCGAGCCCAACATCCATGGACTCTGGATATCGATATCACGTCTCCTCTGGAAGACGGCATATCTACATTATACCTCGTGCTCATTGGTCTAATGCCTGCGAGTTGTGATATGCAACTCACTTTAGTAGTCTAATGTACTTTCTTAGCTGCAGGCTGTTCCTCTAAATGCTTGCCAGAAAGAATAGGATTACCTACGTCTGGATTTCACACGATAAGTTCAAAAGTCGAGATGTAGGAAGGGTCAATATAAAATCAATAACTCTGTACATAATTGAGATCTTCCTGAAATTTTGAGTAGCATGCTTATGGCAATAAAACAAAACGTACTAAGTAATTTATTATTGCCCTTCCGATATAAGTGTTACATTTAAAGGAAACCTTCCAAAAATCAAAGCTTTAGGGGAAGTAGTGAAAAGGTGAAGAAATCAAGTTATTTCCGCTTCAGCGAATTCTGTGAGTATGGCGGAACTACGAATTCCGGATTCGTTTACAATGTTTGAGCCTATAGAAAAAAAAGGTTTCATTAGTGGAGTGTGGACGGAGTGTGAATAATATTGTTTTATACGCAAGACAGTGTTACACAATGAATCTATAAAAGTGTCCCAATTTATTTGCTGATTGGAAAATTGATTCATTCAACCGCTACTACGTGGAATCCTTCCATGATCATTGAAATAATCAATAAATAACTGTACCGAAACAGTTCCAAAACTGAAATATAACATATCTCACTCCATCGGTTGACCAAATTACATTTTCATCGTCAAAAGTGAATTGGGAGTTACCAGAAACTTTGTTTATTCCCTATATACTCTTATAATTCCTAATAATAACTGACAATAATGATTTTCCGCGTTCAGTGAAATTTATTCTATGAGATCGTTTTTCTCCTCCCATATTTAAACCAGTACTAAAATGGGTTTTCATTTTTCAAAGGAGACTCAAAAAAAATACATTTGAAATTCAAAAATCACACCAACTTATATTAATTTTTGAAAAGATCTTCTTTTTCAGAAGAAGACTGCGTTGTCACTCCCAATTAGCTAATTTAGGTGTGCCAGTAAATTTTAGCTCGAAGTTCTCTACAATGACTCGTTCCTCACAAGATAAATCTCAAGCGGTTAATATTTTTGGCGAAACTAGTAGAAATTACCATGCTACTGTTTGTACGTAGAATGAACGTTGTCCTAAATGCTAAATATGCAGAGAATTATTTTCACGTCAGTTAATTCCAAAAAATTCCAAATTTCTCATTAAAAAAAATGGTTCTGTAGAAGACAATGTCTGGGCGGACAAAAATTGGGGTTGATGTGAAAGTGCAGGTATTAGCTGGAAAGTTTTTAATATCCAGCCATCGAAACACGTGGCCGAGGCATGCAATATTTCGCGAACTTCTATCAAAATTATTTTGAAGTTCCATAAATTCCATTTATTTAAAATCTAAATCATGCATGAGTTTACAGAAGATTGTTCTGATGAACCAGTTTTTTAAGATCATGCTGGAAAGGATCAGAGGGGAATCAAATCTATTTGCGGAATATCTATTTCAGTTACGTGAGTAGGTAGTTAATACTTAAATTTGTAGGTTCTGGAGTGATGGAAACCCCCATGTTCTCCAGTAGGGTCACACACAGTTTTCTCAGAAACTTAATGTCTGGGTGGGAATTTTGGGAAATTATATCATAGATCCCATTTTCTGGAAGAAAATCTTGATGCACCAATTTCGGATGTTTGTTCAAGAATAACGCCACAGATGCATTACAATATCAGGGAAAAATTTATTCGTAGAATATTTATTTATCGGGAAGTTCTTGGTAGTCATTTTCAACATATTCTGAAGTAACATTGTTGCCCGAAGCTGTTTCTGCTATAACTTTTAATTCAAATTATCTCATAATTGTCAAGCTTAGGTTCTTTTAGGTACACTAGGAACGAACACTTACTTTTTTCCTCGGGATATATGCCCCGACAGACAATAAATTACAGTTCAAAGTTGAACGGGGTTGGGGTATCTTCACGATATAACTAATCATTCTAGTTTGTAACTAGAAGGGACAATATCACTTGTACACCGATTTCACTAAAATGAGTGTATTGATGTGATTTCAGCGTTATCTTAGGTCCATAATTATGCTTCCAGAGCTTCTGAATACTATTATCTTGACATCCATTGATAACACGCTTGACTTAAACATGAAAATTGTTACAGAAAACTGTAATTAAGCAAATCAATGTTATTTGTTCAATTCCACATTATGTTTTATTTTGAAACATAAATAATTTACAATGATTATGTTATATTATGAAGATCCTTATAATCTGCTTATTATTATTTGGATTATTGAACTTCATGCTTTTAAATCTATGATATGCATTTAGCATAAGAAGAACCTCAAAATAGGTTATAACTCGACCGCCATTTTCATTTTGAAAAATATTCCAAGTGCCCGCCTAGCTGTCACTTTTACATTCAGAGCTCCCATTTATGTGTTAAGGAATGAATAATGGGTTCATATAAATATTATATTTCCAAATTTCATCACCAAAGGTTAAAGGGGACACGGACTTCATGTCCTCACCGTTATATCAAATGATACCACACTGGTAATTTTAAAACTGTGAAACTGTAAAACTGTGCAAAATTTGCTGCTTACCTGCGAAACTATGTATTAAAAATCACTCATACTCTATTTTTGTATATTACACAACGATTCACAATAAACTCGATTTCCTCATTTTATTAATCCGATCAAGTAGATGAATGGTCGAAAAATATATACAACCACCAATCTAGGTAGCAAATAAATCTATTATAATATGGTGATTAATAAGTTCACAATATATTACGGAAAAAAATGTAGCCCACACTAACAGGGCGAGGCTACGCCGATCGTCACAAAAATTGGCTTCCGTAATTATCGGTCACGATTCTATAAAGGCGTAGCAAAAAAGTGCCATTTCAAGAAAAAACCATGACATTTGAAAAACGGACTAGTGTAAAATTACGAAAATTAATTATATTCCCAACTCCTGGAAAATTTAGTGAAAAGCGTCTAAGGGTATATTATTAATTATGAGAAATTGAACTAATCTCATATCACTCGATTTTAAATTATAAATGTAGATTGCAAGTGATATAATACACATGATAATGTAAAGTGTTAGTGTTGAAATAGTGGTAGTGTAGACAATATTCAGTATTGCCAATGGTCCCAGAATTCCCAACTTAATGATGATTATTGTAAAACTTAAATTATTCCCTCACCTCACATATGTTTCATACCCTTTTTACGGTTTCTACCTCTGAGGAACTAATTTCATTTTCTTATCCACTTGCAGAGACTTTTAAAGCTGAACATAATTTCCTTATCAAATCTTGGGAAAGTTCGGACTAGAAGTGATTAATATAATTAAAATATTTCTGAAGATGTGAAGTTTTTGAATTGAAATGGGAAATCCTTGATTAGACTGGGAGGTGGTAACACAAAATATCATTTGTACCAGTTTGACTGTTCTTCTAGGGTCTCAATACGTAATAGCAAAAAGAAAAATGATGGTCAAAGCAGTGGCACGCGTGGCCCAATCGCGTGGGTGTTAATCGTGTCGGATGAATAACGAAAGTGTCGGAAGATTCGTTCCACAAAAATTCTTCTATTTTGCGATAGTCGATAGAAAAAGAAGAAAGGATTAGCGTTATGACATACTTCATTTTTGTGATTTTTACCAGTATGGCACGATTTTTGGAAATGATATAATACGATATGTGACCATTATTATATTCGCCATACTCCTACTAGTGGGAAGAAGTGGCGCCCTACTTGAAAGACCTGATCTCCCTACACGTTTTTGAGGTGAGTACAATACCTAATAGTATATTATACAGCAAGGTGGTGGAGACTATTAGTATTGACCGAGTACTAAAATTAGGTGCGAGGCTTATGAATGTCTTCATAACCGTAGTGTATATGGAATTTTTTCTACCACCAGCCTAATTTAGAACAAAAATTGAAGATTATCAACATTATACACTATTTCAATGTTAAAATATTACTTTTCAAGGGAAAACGGATCATATCAACTTCTCTATTGTTATTACAATTTAAACACACAACAATAAAATGCCATTATTACTAAGTCTATAATCACCAATACTGAAGACGATTTTACATGGGAATAGTAGCTGAAGCAAGCAACTAAAGCCATTTACTAAAATTCAGTTACTTACCATTCAGTAGGTATCTGTCCACACCACATTTCTGCTCGCTCTGTTTAGTCACTGAATTTCATTTAAAAAGAAAAAACAATAACAAAATAAAATATTAATTTTCTAAAACATAAAATCAAACTTCCACTAACTGCATTTCTTTTCAACCGCAATAACTTTTCCATAAATTGGAGCCAATCCACTTGCAAATTCACTATAAGGGCATCAGAAAAAATCAAATCATAATATATGATGATCTACAAAGAAGTAATAATAAAAATAAATAGAGTTTTAGGAATGTTCTGAACAATCATAAAGGAAATTCTTGAATTTTCCAATATAAATATACGAAACGCAGCCCCAATGAATGTATCACATGTCCCTTTCTCAAACACTGAATTTAGGTAGCACTTTACTATTACGCTTAGAATTAACAATTTGCAAGTTAATGATGATGACTATAGCAAATTTAAAGTAAAGGTAATGACACATTACCTTACATTTCCAATTAGGTAGGTTAGGTTAGGTAGGATCATAGCAAAGTACCGTAACTTTGTAAAAAAGACATTTTAGGTACTTACTGTTTAAAACCGGGTTTAATTTCAGTTTAAATTCATGTTTCGTTTAGAATGTGATGTATGCGATTTAAGATACAACTGATACAAGACAAACTACCTATCATCTTAAAACAAAAATGAACATTTTTTCGGAAGAAACGAGATAATATAATATTTGTGAATAGAATACATAATTATATTTGGTGAATACTTTATAGCTGAGTACACATGACTCGAAAGTCAAGAAAACATATTTGTATTCTGTGTTAAATATTAATTTATTAAAATTATATTTACCTGAATAATCCGCTAATCCAAAACAATTTCCAGACAACAGGTTATCACTCACCTAACGATCTAACTCCTATCTTAGAACAATATAAAATGAAGAATGAAGTGAACACGTTGTGATAGATAGAAACAGGACAATCTACTAAGCAAGAATATTTTGAATGAATCAGATAATCAGTCGATACAAATATGAAATTATTCCGATTGAACTATCGCATCTATTGGAACAAACAAGAATAAATAGTTCAAATTGACTGTTGAAATTGGTTACTTCAGTGATTTTGAGTTCCAAATCAATTCATTTTTTGTTTTGAACAATATAGTGTACATGCTTGGTTGAAAAGCGAATATTAAGATTGAATTAATATTATTATTCGCTTAAAAGGAGTCGAAAAATGCTTCATTTGAAAAAAATTATTTTCAACCGAGCGAATTCACTTGTTTGAGTCAACCAAATATTATATTTGAGTTAATATTATTATTCGCTTAAAGTAAGTTAAAATATATTTCATTAGACAAGTGTATGTTTGAATCAAGCGTGTTCATTTGTTTGGTTTGAATGAATCATTTTTTTGAGATAATATTGTAATACTTTGATGTAAATTAGGAAATACTTGACTTGATAAGTCCATTTTTGGTTCAAGAAATTTCTAGGATTAGGTCGACAATTCCATTTTGTTTCGGCAATTTTAATTTTTCCTTGGACGAATACATTCAGTATTTGATATGAATGAAATTTAATCGAGTTAATCAAATAAAAGTGACTAAATAAATTTAGTTGATATAACAAATATTGTTTTTCCGTGTATCGTTTGCATATTTATACGACAAGTCAAGTTCATCATAAGTGAATATAAATAATACTATTTATGTTTATTTCACGCTCGGAACTTGACTTCGTACGTGCAACCTTCCTACTTCTATTCTTATGATTTATTGAAATTAGCTTCAAGGGAATTGATGTCTTTTGTTTAAATATTATTGTTAACTTATTATATTGACCAAGAGGCATCACATAATAGAACGTAAACAAAAGAAGAAGAGGCATATATGGATAAGAGAATGATTAGCTCGTAGAAATACTAATGGGTTTTTGTGTTCCATAGACATTCTTTCAAGCGGTACTCCTGAACAAATTTCAGGGTGGAATATTCGTTCCAGCAAGGTATAGCCATTTTACTCGTATTTAAATAAAATAGCACCATACACCACTAAACCACTATTACTATACTAAAAAGACCTGTCTAGACGTGTTTAGTGCGAATTGTAGTGAACAAATCACGTACCTACTTGTTCCAGTAAATATATTACGTTCACACAATGCCAGTAGCTAAATTTGGTAACTAGTTACTTGCTTTAGCTACTATACATAATATGTAGATTTGCGAAACGACGACATCAAAATTTTCCACAAAACGTGGGTTATATTTTACTTTGAACTTTGATCACATGCGCACTTGAATGAAAAACAATTTACAGCATAGTGCATGCACAACACAACAACTTGTGTATACGAGTTATACTTGGTACGAAGTGAGCGTTCATAAGACATTTAATATACAGTGTGTTCATTTCAGGACTTCCCACCCTAATTTTCTTGAAATGTGTGTATTTAAAAAAAATCCAGGGACACGTCAACAAATATATCGAAGGGGACAACTTTTTATCATAGA
>CAJUYG010006484.1:0-12105 GCA_910591675.1 Galerucella calmariensis | reverse complement strand
TGCTTGATGATATCAGAGATATTCTATTCTATATTTACGATAATCTATTTGTATAAAACAATTTTAATTGTTTATTTTAATACTCATACTTTACTTGGCTAATTTTTATAGTGGTTTTGAATTTGATTTTCACTAATTATTTACATTTCAGCATTTTTAAATCTGTTCATCTCCTAAACTTATCTTTTGCAGTTTAAAGTAGGGAAATATGGAATCACCGCGGTAATTATTTTTTTTATATTGTGGATGAGAACATCAAAGTTATAATATAAATCTTGTGTGTTTATTTTGCAGTCTACAGAAAGTGATTTGTGAATTTTGTGAAGTTGAATTTTCAAGTACATCTACAAGAAACAGGCATTTAAGAAAATTTCACCCCGAATCTATCGAGCAGGAACAGAAAAAACATATTATATGTCCAATGTGTACCACTACAGAGAAGTTTTCCTATTATAATAATTTAAACAAACATTTGCTTGATATTCATCAATTAACTATTCAGGAATCTGTTTTAAATTTTAGGAATTATGAAGAATTCACATTTTGGAGAGCACAGGAAAGTAGGGAAGTTGATTATGCTTGTCAAAGCAGAAACAAATTTAAGAAAGGTGAAGAACGCATATGCTACAATTGTAATAGAAGTGATATAAAAGGTAGTACCAATTTTTCCTTGTTAAATATGTGTTTATAAATTTATTTTTAGGATTCAGTAGCTCATGTAAAGTTCGACATATGAAATCTGGGGGGAGTATTCGCATCCGAGGAACATGTCCCTCCAGAATTATAGCGAAAGTCTCAACAAATGGTGAATAGTAGTATTCATTTAATGATAATAATAATAATATTCGTCATTTATTGGTACAACCAAATGGCCATCAACTGAAGTCCTTCAGCAATAATTATTTTAATATTATTAATTTTGTAAATATTTTTTATTAGGATTAGTTCAAGTAACATTTATTGAAACTCATGTGGGACATGTGGACGAGCTAAGAACAAAGCGACTGTCAAAGGCTGAAGAAAGTATTGTAGTTGGACAATTAGCTGCAGGGGTAACAAACAACAGGATAATTCAAGATGCCAGAAAAATTCAAAATAATACGATTGAAAGAATAAACTTGATAACAAGAGGAGACTTAGCATATTTAATAAGGAAGTACAATATTGACAAAAAAAGGGACAATGATGACATGACAGCTACTACTTTAAAAATTGAAGAATGGAATAGACAAGGGAAAAACCATGCATTTTTATTCAAAAGAATTGGTATGCAGTATGCACCTACATACAAAGAAATTTGAAAATATGCAAGTTTTAAAAGATTACGGTGTAAAATGTAGGTGTTTTTTATTTTCAGGTGAACGTTACCCTGGATTGAAGGATGAAGATTTTGCAGTGGGTTACATGAATGGTGTAATGGAAAAGAAATTAAGAGATTTTAAAAGGATTATTTGTATTGATGGAACGCATGGAACAAACCGAAGAAATTTGGATCTTACAATACTTTTAATTAAGGATGAGAATAATATGGGATTTCCAGTGGCATTTTTACTTTCAAACAGACTAGATCAGACAATTCAAGAAATTTTTTTTAGGGCACTTCAATCAAGGCTGGGGGAGACATTTCAGACGGAATATATAATGAGTGATGATGACCCAAAATATTATAATGCATGGATTAAAGTTATGAAACCCAGAAGACTTCTTTGTACATGGCATATTATCAAAAATTGGAACATCCAAGGCCGATCAAAACTTAAGAAACCAGAAAATAGACAAGTTATGAAGAAGGAAATGAGGAGAATATTAAAAGAGACTAACGTTGAAAATTTTATGGTACTAAAGGAAAACTACTTCAGGCATTTAGAAGAGCAGGATGAAAATGATTTTTTGAAATACTTGCAGAAGTAAAGAATATATTACAAACAATAATATTAGATTAAACAATGATATTTGGTTTTAGCTACTATTTTCAGAGTGAAGAAAGGATCATGATGTGGGCCCATTGTTTCAGAATAAATGTAGGAATAAATACAAACATGGCTATAGAAAGTTTGAATAAAGTATTAAAATATAACAAAATGAGTGGACAACGTAATCTTAGGTAAAAATATAGGTAGCCAATCATTATTTAAACAAAATATAGAATGAAAAATGTTGGCATAATAAAATGGAAATACAATTCAAATTTTTTTAGAGTTGAAAAGCTGCTGGATTTATTGGATGAACTTGTAGATGAGAAGATGTGGAAGAGGATCATTAATGCTGAAAGACCAAATGCAAATAATTATCAGCACAAAATTGTTATAGAAGCACATAAGAAAGCAGAAGATATGGATGGTAAGGTAGAATTTTTGGAATTTGGAAAATTCAAAGTGCAATCTTCAGTAAGTAATGTATATTATGTAGTGTCTTGTAATGAAGTATGTGATATACAATGTCGTACTGGGTATTGTCATAAATGTAAAATTTGTTTACATAGATATCAATGTCAGTGTCCAGAGAATGCTGTAAAGACAGTACTATGTAAACATATACATGCTGTAGCTTTGTTTGAGGAGAGAAGCGAGTCTGTTTTAGGTTCTTTGAATACTGAAGAGGATGAAGATGATGTTTTGGTTGTTGAAGAGCCCAGTATTAGCCAGTTAAATTATCAGGATGATGTAAACCACTTTATTCAGGAGAGTTCTAAAATAGAAGATGATAATTCAATAATGAATTTTGAAGAAAGACGAGAAGTAGGAATGATAAACTATAATTTGTGATTTTATTACATAATATATGGTTTGTAGATTGCATTACAAGAATTTTGTAGCTTTGGTAGAAGTTTAGATGAAAACTCCTTTGCTAGATTTATGAGTGATTTTAGAAAATGTAGAAGTAAAATGGTTTTGGAACAAGAAAATTCTCAGGGCATAAGCAAAAAAAGAAAAATTGAAAAACAGACATACTATCCAAATAAAAAATAGATTAGGTACTAGATATAAATTTTTGTTATTGCCATTTTTTTATAATTAGGTAAAGTTTAGTTTTTTTCATATTTTCTTTGTAGTGCTTTATGATTGTTACAGTAGTTATGGTTTTTGCTTAGGTTCTGGTTTAGGCTTCGTGGTTTGGGAAGGTGTTGGCTTTTTTGGTATGGTGAAGAAGGTTATTGTTGTTTAAATGTATTACCAATTAAATTAGATATAGGTTATTTGAATTTTTGTTTGATTTTTACCTACTAGAAAATAGAACATTGTGTGCCAGACACAATTTTTATACATTTGTATTTAAATGTTTTAAATAAACTTAATAAACATAAATATATATATATATATATATGATATTTGTTACTTATTTCATTTCCCCACTTCTTGGTTTTATTTATGCAAAAATATACCTATGAAATATAATGAATAAAATACTGCAAGCAACATATTATTAGGTATGTATAATTCTTTTAAAACACACAAATTGAGAAATTAATGAATTATCAAATTTTTTTCACAAAAAAGTTAATATTTAAATTCATTTTCTTGATAACAATTTTCGATTCGGTCAAATAAAAGTAATTTACCATTAAATCAAAATTTATATATTCCGATATACCTCGTATATGACGGGAAAATTTCGATAACTGATGGTAGATCATGCAGAAGTTTCGTTTTTTCTTCAAATAAATAATAAAAAAGTTTCCCATATGCAACATACTGTTATATCGATTGGTAATTCTAATAATTGCATTTTATAATTTAATTTACTCGGTGTATGCAAGGCAGCTAGTATACAAAACCTATTTAAAAATATTGATCACGGCAAAAACTTCGAGCAAATACATAAACTGGTATTTTGAATTTGGCGGAACATAGGCCACGCCTCGGCAGATGCCCGAGCAATCTCATTGGCTGGGCATATATGCATTTTAATGTATGCTTTCAATACGTCTCTTTTATTTAGTCTATGTGCGTAACCTAGTTGTAGCTCTTACGTTGTCAGCAGTAACTACTGTTTCAAAAGCCATCTGAAGTTTGGCCGCAGGAACTATAAATTTCAGCGGGAATTTTAAATATCAAATTGAGGGAGAATTTCATCTTTTTTTAAAAATAAATTGACCAAAATAACACAGATGTTTTGCAGCTTGCATGGATTTAGCAGGAAATAATTTTGAACACTTGCTGTGTTCGTTTTTTGAATTGCATCAGAGGTATTTTAGTTGAAATTCATTCTTTATGAAATATTGATGCTTTTGTTATTATTAATAGAAAAATTACCAAGTATGTTAAATAAAAAATATAAGAACATTATTGTGGTCCCAAAAAATAAGAGAAAAAACACTTTATATTATTTCCACCCTTCTAGCATTTTTGTTTGCGAAATCTTCAATAGTTTCGTGTATTTGGTCTAATATAGCCTCCTCGATGGATATTGTTGTTAAATTTGTTAATGCAAACGTTTTTTCAATCAGATTCTACAACACCTTCATCAATCAAATGACTGGTTTCTGTCTCTAATGATTCTTTGGAAGTGGATGGTAGAGTAGTTGAATATTCACTTATTTTAGTAGTATATCCCACATAGCATTGAAAGAAGATTCATATGCTAAGTATATGCCTTCAACGTCCCGTAAAAAAATGTTCGTTTCGGCACATGATTAGCATATGCTGTCTACATACTTTTAAGCACATCCCTGTACATACATCCATAGCAAGTGCTAAGAATTTTAGATTCAAACTTGTTTTTTCCGTAGATCTTTCGCATATGATTCGCACATACCATTAAAGTCCACCTAAAGCTTTTTTTTATTATATATTTAGCATGTAATAATGATTTACCATTAACTAAGATCTTCACTACATGCTAAGTATATACCTTGGAGAATATCAAAAGTATTTTATTCCACAGATATCCTTAGCATGTGATAGGGATTATCAATCAGGTCAGATAATTTTACATCAGATCTTCAGCACGTTTTACTCTTTTTACATACATGTATGAATGAATATTTACATTTTCGTTTAAAAGATTCAAAGCCATCATTGGTCATTGGTGTTGTACCCTTTAATTTTAAATATGCATCTGCCGATATCAGAATTAACCCAAAAGCCCATCCTTAGCATGTGCAATATATAAAACATGGAATATTATTTGGTACATTTAAAGCAAATGCTACGCATATACCATAAGATGAAGTCAAAGGCGAGTATATACCTTTAGCATGCGATAATGACTTTATTAAGCTAACTTCATTCGATATTGAAGCCATATCTTTCCATTTTTTATAATATACACTTAGCATGTATATATCTGGATAATCTGATGATTAACCTTAAATCATATTTTTAGTATGTGCAAAGTATGAAACATAGAACATTATTTGGTACATTCAATGCACATGCTGAATACGTCCTTCGCACATGCGATCACATCCTGTTTCAGCACATGCTTTTTCGCATGTGAATAACACATTATTTGGAAGAGTATAGACAGCATCTACATTTCTTAAATTAGTTATTTAATTGAATTGAGAAATACAGCGTGTATAAAATTGATTTGATTATTGATTAATCATTCATGAAGTGAGAACAACTATATAGCTAATGTTATTGAGGAAATACATTTGAGAATAGTTCCTTTTCAACGAAGTATTCGAAATAATACATAAACGTATCGAAAGAGTGCGCTGACTTTTATTTTTAGCTTCACACCGATTCATATGTAACCACGGAAATCAAATACCGGACCAAAGCTAGTGAATTATACTTACCTGGCGTAGGGGTTGCCGTGACCAACAGGGCATGTAGATGGCATGGAGGTCCCCCCAGAACAAGGATTTTTCATTGCACTAATTAATAATGTAACGTTGGTAAATGGTAGCTGAAAAATAAGAGGTTGACAAAAAAGTTAACTTCTATATCATGTACATAGCACCTAAAAAGTGTATGCATTGCAAGCGAGAAGCTTCAGAAGAGCATGTGCAAAGTACATTCTTTTCGTAAAAAGAAGTGTAGTGGATATGCGTAGGTCCTGCGAATAATACGAGATATCCTAAGCATGTGCCTAGCATCCACACTATCATATGTATAGGAGATTAATAGCACTCGAATAGCGCCGATAGCACATGCTTAGGATTTACTGTATATCAGAAGGCCTATAGCTGGAAAATGCGTAGCATGTGAAAAGGATGTGCTATCACATGCTTGTTGGCACTTTGAGCTTTTTAGTGCTGGGTAAATACTCAGCATCTTATAAGAACATCTTTCATTACATTCTGAAAACCTGACCAGCATGTGACCAGGGCGCAACACAATCTATTTATAGCACTCGTTTTGGTATTATTTGAGAACATGCTTTGCACATCCAAGTTCTTCTTGGAAATATTCTTCGCATATGCTTAGGATGTCAAATTGCTATGTGGGATTTTTATAAAGTACTTTTTCTTGTTTTCTTTTCCTTATTACATTCTGGCAACAACCAGATTATTACTTTTTTTTTAAATTTTGACTATCACTCATCGTGAAAACACGTTAAAACAATCAGTTACACACAAACTATTTATTGTTTTTAGTACCTTGCACACTCTTTCGATTGAATAACTGTCCAATCAATTATTGTTTTGGCTCTCTCGTTTCTTAAAGTCGGGTTGCGCTCATAAATTCATTCAAACAAACTCATGGCGGCTCTTTTGATTTTAACGCTGAGCTCGTAATTATTGTAAACTAAAGCCAAAAGCGTAAAATTAAACCACAAACGTGAATATTATCTTGGGACACTTGTACAATAAGCACAATATTATGTTTTGTTGTTTACGAGCCATTTGTTGCGTCTATTATACCTATTTACTTATCGATACACCACTTCAAAGAAATATAATAATGTTATTTGTGTAAGTGTAAAAAAAAATTTCAATAGCGGCGCCCCTTTTGCCTTGGCGCCTGTGTGCGCCGCACACTTCGCACACATGGGCGGCGCGGCCCTGTATGGAACAGAAATAAATTATGTATATATTTTTCATGAACAAGATTTTTATCATCTTCAAAAACTAAACTATATAACAACGTTTTTAATATAATGTGTCACATGTCGTAAAAGTCTATAAAACAAAGTCATCAAAAATTAACATCCTTCAAAATTTGTTTGAGTCAAATAAAAACTTATCAGTCACGCTTATATTAGGTGTAATTAGAATGAGATAATTTCTGGAACGAGGTAAAATAAAATATGACAAATTTGTTCAAGTAATAACCAAGCCACAACATCTTGGTGCATGATAGAGTGTACATATTATAGTAAATTTCATAATGTGTATGCATTTTTAGCATGGAGACTAGCCTCCATGATTTTTATACTCATAACTTTATAATCTATAATTAATTGCTCTGTGAAAATTTTAAAGAAAGTCAAAATTCCTTCTAGAGGATTCATTCATTCGAGTTGAGCTCAACACACCCCAGGCACTTGAATTGAATCTTTGTCCCCAAGCTATCTCCAAAGTGATTCCGTCTCAGTTAGCAGGTGTTTCATCATATAGTTCAGTTCAGTACCAGGGTCGGTAACTGTCTTCAACTTTCTTTTAAGTTTGTCTACCTCGTTCAGTAAACTCTTTGTCCATTTGAATTGTTGCTCCTTATTCAGCTTCTGACTTCCCCCCTCTATTTCACGAAACGGTTCCGGATCTATGAAGTTTCTTTTAAGATCTTCTTTAGCTACCTGATCCACCAATTCATTACCTGCATTCTCTTCATATCCGGCAACCACACACCACACCAGAGACATTTTGTGTTATATCTTGCCAGCCTATTCAGAGATTCTTTACAGTTTTTCACTAGTCTAGACCTAGTTGTTTGATTTCTGATAGCTGGAGAATGTCACCCGGTGCTATATTTTAATGTAAGGGCAATTCTTTTATTGTGCCACTATACGACACACTCTCTAATGTCTAACAACACCATATGTATTTTGGGGTAACATTCACTGAGACCTAAAAGATCTATTCTGAATTCTGCAGTTCCTTTAGTCCTATTTCCCGAAGGAATTTTAGGATGTCTGCAGGATTCTACTTAGGTAAATGTTCCTCTTCTATCCAGTTATCTCCCAGGTGCTGTGCTCTAGGATTCTGAAGTGCTGTGCAGTTGGAAAGTATGTGGATGGAGGTTTCTTCTTCCATTCAACAAATCTGCATTCTTCTTCCTCCACTATTTTGAGCTTTTTCAGGTGCCCATTCAGGCGACAATGTCCCGTTAGGATTCCTGTTTAAATTCTTAGCGCAGTTTTACTTTGACTTATGCATTCATTTGATCTCAACAGGTTGTAGTCACCCAGAAGAGTATTTGATTGTATAAGCCCTACTAGATCTTTCCAATGGTCAGATCTTCTCTTTTTCTCGGCTTTACCTATTTCTTCCAATATTACATTGGGGCTGATTCCGCAAAAGGTTTTAGGCCCCCATAAAGGTATTTCTGTCCCCCTCTTTGCTAGTTTATTTCATTTCCTTCTATTCCAGTGTGTTCTGGAATCCATAGTAAGGTGACTATATTGTTCTCGCCTAGTTCATTGAGTTTGTCTAGGCATATTCCCACACCAGTTTGGAACTATTTACACAAGAGCTCAGTGCTTTAATGGCTGCTTGACTATCCCACATTATGATCATCATTAGTCTTCTGTATCCTTAATCAATATTGAACTGGGCGCACTTTCTTATGGCGTGGATTTCCGCTTGAAAGATACTTGGGGTTCTTCCCAAGCTTTCAGAGTGTTTGGTTCCTGGCTCGAACACTTCTATCCCAGTTCCTTCTATTGCTTTTGAGCCATCTGTGTACATTGAATGTCACGAGTCTGCAGGTAACGGTATTTGGATTCCATTCCTTCTTGTTGCTTAATTCCGTAACGAATTTCTTTGAAAAGTTATACTTTTTCATCAGACCATCTTGGTGGAGGTGTTTTTTTTTAATTATTCCCTCTTTACTTAGTCTGTATCTTGTTCTTTCTGCAACGCTTTCCACCACCAAATGTAGTGGGGTGAGGTTGAGAATCACTTCCATGGCTGCCGTTGGGCATGTTTTCATTGCTCCTGTAATGCATATACAGGAGAGGTTTTCTTTCTTCGTCAATAGGCTAGTTCTACAAATCCACGCAATGGCTCCATAAGTGATGATTGGTCTCACTATGGCAGTGTACATCCAGCTTAGGATTTTTGGGTTACAACACCCGTTTCTTCCTGCTAGATTTCTGCACACCATTAGAGCCATTTTTGACTTGTATGTAATCTCCTTTTCGTGTTTGTTCCACAGGAGTTTACTGTCTAGAATTAAACCTAGTTACTTGACTTCTTGTCTCCATTCAATCTCGTTCCCATCAAGTTTTATGGTTTTGAGGTTGAGTTTTCTTTTCTTAGTGAAGGCTATCAAGATGGTTTTAGTGGGGTTGATGGTAAGTCCCACTTGCCTACACCAGCTATTTGTATAGTTCAGACCCTTTTGTACAATATCGTCGGCATATCCTTGGCAGGATATTCCGAGATCCGTCAAACCACACAGGAGTTCGTCTACCGTCAGACTGCACATTAAAGGGGATGCTACTCCTCCCTGTTGGTATCCTCTGGTAGTGCAGATGGAGACAATGTCTTTGCTCGTCCTCGTCTCTGCTACTCTTGTGGTGAGCAGTTCCGATATCCATTTAGATGTTGTGCTGTCTACACCTCTTCTGTTTAATGCTTTTTTGACAGCCTCATGTGGAGTACTGTCAAAAGCTCCTTCTATGTCCAAAAATGCACATACTACAGTTTCTTGGTTGTCTAGAGCACCTCGGATATCCTCCGTCAGTTGTACCAGTGCAGTCTGGAAGGTTTTTTTTCATCATGGGCATTTAAAAAAAACACAAATTTATAAATAAATATATATTTTCTTTTGGATGAATACAATCTCAATTAATATAAAATTAACAAAAAAACTAAATAAAAATTGTCATAACTTGTATAAGCTTAATATTATTTTGAATTTCCTGTAAAGTACAAGAACGTTGATTATTTGGATGACCACAAAACTTTACAATTCTTTTTAGTTACCACCCATTGAAATAAAACCGTTTTTATAAATAATTTATATAAATAACATGATGAATTACATTCGGACTTGGAATCTTCCAGCTTTGGTAATATATTTGACGCCTTTGAAAGGCTTATACTTTTCTCCATACATATCAAGTCTATTAACTTTGAGGCCACTCACTGCTAATTGACTTATCGTGAAATGCACATTTATAGAAGGATTTATTTCAGATGTATTTGAGCCGCTGGCAATGGATACCTAAAAAATATATTACATTTTGAAATGCCTGTTTGACTTCCCATGAATTTATTTTGATTTAATAAGTTTATCATTGATAAGATTTAATATGAAAATTTAAGAAAATAAAATGTGCTTACAGATCCTCGAATATTCGGCAATTTCGAAACATCTATTTTGCCAATATCCCAATGTAATATTTTGGAAACTGGATCAAAATTGTATTTGCCTTGATTAGCTGTTAGAACACAATTTAAAATGCATTTAGGCATGGCTACCTGTAACTTAACACCTAAAAAAATGAACTCAAGCAATTTAAGTTAACACAATAAAGAATTAACGAACCTTCTATGGATCGTCCCATAGTTTGTTTTGGACCAACTGTTAAATCCATCCTTGCCTGTTCCCCAGTTTTAATGGATAAATTATGCCTAACATACACTGGTATTGCTACCACACTTTGACTACTGATGTGATAGGAGATAAGTCTAAAGTTGCCATCTGGTGGTATAAATGAAAGTAGCCTTTCAGCCTAAAAACATAAGATATTGAATATATTACTCACAGAGTTCTATAAATAAGTATTGTAAATTAAAGGAGTGCTATTTGATTAAATTAAATTAAACTGGAAATTCCTTTAAAGTGTGCAAAAGAAAATGCAAGAGTGATGTTTACAGTACATTTGAATGGTTCTTAACATTTATGTTAATAATTTATGATGGACAAAATAGTAATTCAAAAAATATTTCCTTAAACTTATTATTTTTAATAGGTTGTTTGGTATATTTCTAATCTCAAAATCTCCTTATATTTAAAGCTATTACCTAAAGCATATTACATAATATACTATAAAGAATATGGAAAAAAATAAACTCAAAATAACCCCATAACATAATATCGGCACTTACCTCCCATCTTTTGAACCTAACACATGGATGAAAACTGACATCATCAAATAATCTAGGATTCACAAAAGATAAGGTGAGATCTGGCATTCCACTCAATTTAATGCAGCAGTCAATCTAAAAAATATATATACAAAATTCAGAGGGAGTTTCAAGTTTGGAATGCCTGAATTATCACATAGCAGCTAGGGTTGCCAACTCTTGAAAGGACTAACCCTGGAGACTTATATTGATGTTGAATGAGGGAAAAATTCTCAATTAACTTTAAAATTTATGTTTATTTTGCTTTTGAAAAGCATATAATATTTGTCGAATTTTCATCACAAAATCATAAATGTTTTTACATGAAAAATCGAAGACTGAGAAGGTGTACAAAGCGAAGGATGTGTATAATCATTAGAAAAACCAGAGACATTATGTTTTACAAGATATAGGGAGGGTTGGGTTGGGAGCTCTAGTAGCAGCTAACATGATTTTCAAAAATTTTGTTTTGTTGTCAGATCTTCTATTTCTCTAGCAACATTAATAATCCATGCATTCAAAGATAATATAAATAAATCAGGATTAGGAATAACATACATCAATAAGCTAATTAATGGTAGATAGATACTATTTTTTTTTACTTACATAACCTTGGATTTCGGCAAACACTGTTGAACCTGATTTGTCTATTATTGCATCAACTTCTTCAATTACATCAAAATAAGCTTCATTATTTGTATATTTTACTCCAGATCTCCGCCAAGGAATATTAGATAACTGGCCAGTTGGTAATATATCACTAACACTACAAAGGACAATCATTTAATAAAAGTAATACCATATTTCTAATAAAATTATGGTATTTTTTAAATACAGTAAATTAAGATTTCATGGTTTCTGGTGAAATTCTTAATAACCCGCAAATTTTCGACTGATAATTATCGAAATAGGTGAGT
>CAJUYG010006483.1:0-11114 GCA_910591675.1 Galerucella calmariensis | reverse complement strand
AGTGTCCACACTGGGCTGTATTACGCAGGCGAATCTTCGGAGTCACTGTCATGGCTCCTGGAGACACAAGCAGGCATCCACTAAAAAAGGTTGTGGCCTTTATTGAAGGGCTCGGCTTCATGGATGACTAGGTAGCATGATTGGCACAATGGGCCCGCCAGTGGCCTCAGTGTCGGAACCTTGGCTTGAGTTGTCCAGGACAAGGCTCGCCTGTACATTTAGTAGTAGTAGTAGTAGTCTTTTTTTTTCAGCCCCTCTTCAAGTGATGATGAACTTTCAGTTCATTTCCATCAAAGATATCACTGTCAAATTGTCAAAGTTCTCCACCCGTTCATACAACAAAAATTGCCGATCAATTTACAATTTACAATTTCCAAACGATTGGAAATTCCTTCTACGAACAAACCTATTAATGACAAAGTCATACATTTTGATATTCAGTGTTGGGAGCCAAATGAATTGAATTCATATTTCAGTGACTATCTATACCTACTCATCTAAAATCCAAAAATAGGTGAGACTTAACTCTTCGAGTGACAAATGGGACCCCAAATATTCTTAATCAAGAACGGTAAGGGTTGTTTACCGGTCGACAGCAATTTTGCTGGAGACCGGTATTACCCTTAACGTTCGAAATGCTTATACCATTTGTGTGAATATGATTCTTCTCTGATCAGAATATTTATCCTTTGGTTAGTTAAAGAAAACAGCTTATTTTAATAGCTTTTTCTATTGATTTTATTCATCGTGACAATACAAAATAAGTGGACTGTATCTTGACAGTTATGTCAAAAAACCATGGTGATAGCACCTTAGGCTGGTGGCTATGTTTAAAACAGGAACTAGATAAAAAGGATTGTTCACCATTTTTTGCGCGTTCGTATTGAAATATTCAAATTTCGAATAAAATAATTTAAATTTCTTCGAAATGAACGAAATGTCAAAAGTGAAATTTTTACTTCTCGATCAGTTTAAAATATAATTTGCATTTTGGTGAAATTGTTTTCATGCTATTTATTACTTTTTATATTGTTCTGTTCGATTCTGTTCATTAAAAAATATCAATCTTTCCATTTTTTTGTTTCTTTTGTGTAATGAATGAAGTAATATACTATTTAGGACCACTTAAATGTATGTAGGGCTAAGAAGTAGTTTACTTTCCGACGTCTGAACGGTAAGTAAATCACTTACCGACGTGTAAGACTTAAAAACCGGTAAACACAACCTACCGACCTGACAACCAATGCTGTAAATAAACAAAAAAGATCGATCGCGCAAAAAAGTACTTATCAATCACTTATCTATTTCCATGATTATGATTATGAACATGATTTCGCAAAAACACTACATTTCTGTTAAAATTTTATAATCATAGTTTGATGCGATTCCTATTGGATGATTTATTAATAAGAGCAAGGAAAATGAGTGGAGAAGGTATACTACAGTGCTGGAAAATGGCTGCGTGTATCGAAAAACTGCAATTTTGAATGCCAATAGCGGAGTAACAAGTAGTTTGTAGCAACGACGGAATTATTTCCAGTGATCCTGAGGGTATGAAACATAATCAACCAAGGGATAATCCAAAAAGGATGAGTTTTTGCCAGATTACATGTTGAACTATATACCCAAAAAGGTGATGAAATTACAATCACCCTTACCAAGATGTGGAAATATTTCTTGATATACCATATTTTCACTCCTCTATAATAGCATACTAAGTACTAGGTGATAAAAACGTTTTTAACACTAGGTGCTCACTATATTTTTTCTACACCCGCAGGAAATAAACTTAACTAGTCATATTATATTATACAAACTATATTCACAAACTGACAGGCACTGACCGACGTGTCATTAAATAATCAAATAACACAGAACAATAAAATTATCACGCAATATTGAATACAAACTACAGAAAATACACTGGATGTGACGTTCAAGAAACAGAAGATGAACGAGATGTGACATTTTGCGAATGTCAAACATGTGCTTTCAATGCGGTCTCAGTGACGGCAGTAGAAATTAATTCATCAACTGCATTTGGAAAAATTTAATTTGAACGATTATTTTGGGCTAGGTGCGTACAGGAGAAACCAACTAATGCGTGTAATTAAGGTGAAGGGATCCATTTCCCCAAAACGAATTACCCAATTATCTTTCGTTTGTGAGTTGTCTTACTTGTCTAAAACAAAACAGCTGCTTTCTCACGGTGGAGGAAATGTGCTGGGACTGATTCGAGCTCGCAAAAATAATTTTCCCCTTCTGATAAAATTCATTTAATTCTCAGTTGTGTGTGCATAATCCGATAAATGAGTTGTGCAAAAGTTCCTGACCCATTTATTCACGTAATCCAAAACAATTGTAAATAAAGCTGATCATTTCCCTGGCTTCATACAAAATAATAGAATGTCATGAGCACCAAGAGTCACTTTTTTCCCAAAACATCGAATAAATAAAACGTGAGATGCTTCTATTAGCTTTTATCGCGAGTGAATAGTTATTATGTACTCTCACGCTAGATATTTAAATTTTAAACGGTGATATTTGGTTTAAGTAATAGTTGAGAGATGTGACTCACAATAGTTGTGTTTCCAATTTCAATTGACATCAGATTCAATCGGTATGTATTGGTGAAGATGGTTCAGTAAAGTATCACATAAGTTTGAGAAAATTGAAGGATTGGTACTCACCTAATGGGGGTTCATCGAGATACTTCGTTACCCTCAGATACCTATGTACTAAAACAAGTTTGAAAATTGACGGGTAAGCTTAATTTTGGTTGCTCTACGATATAAATAAGTTCACTGGAAGGGGTGGTAGTGTGGTTGATCCCCTCACGATATAATATTAAATTATAAAAGATTATAATACGTATATGTTTATGTATATTGGAGTGACATTCTCTGAAACATTAAAGATATTTGGTGCCCTCTCACCTTTATTGACTTTTCGGGGAAAGTCTCAGAGACTGGTAGCTTCTTGAATCCTGCTTCCTGCAGGATATCTACAGGTTTTAAATCAGGGGAAGGTTCCTTCGCTATATGTTGTATCCTAGAATTCTGAACTGCTATGCTATCTGAAAGTATGAGGCTGTAGGCTTCTTCTTTCATGCCACAGATTCTACTTTCTTCTTCCTTCACTATTTGATCTTTTTCAGGTCCCGTTCGGATCCCTGCTGGAATTTGGTACAGATATACTTTGACTTATGCATTCATTTGATCTTAGCAGGTTGAAGTCACTTTGATTGTCCAAGCCCCACTAGATCTATTCAATGTTCAGACCTTCTCTTCTTTTCGGTTCTGTCCATTTTTCCCAACATAACATTGGACTAATACTGTTAAAGGATTCAGGCTCCCAAAATGGTGTTTCAGTCCTCATTTTTGATGTCAATACGTACTTCCCCTGTAAGCTTCCGGTCTAAGGTCACCCCTAGATATTTAGTCAGTCATTTGTTCCATCAATTTTTCATCAAGTTTTATTGATGAGCAGGCGTCATAGCTTATGTTTTTTTGGTTGAGAAATAATAAATAAAGTTTCATCTAGATTTATCAGTGACCCATTATGTGGACACCATCTTCCCAATTCTTCTGCAGCTTTATTTGCGGAACCAACTGAATGGGAAAGTTTGTTTTCAGCAAATATCTGGCTCATGTCATGTGTGAATATCACATTAATATATTAAACGGGAAAAAGATATCCAGGATATCCCCATCTATCTTATAATACCTTAGCTTTAATAATTGTGGTATTATATTTTCTTCTTTTTCCCATTCATATATATTGGGTCATTGGGTCATATTCACTGTGGCCCAAATAAAGGAGTACATTTTTCAATAGGAAATATGTTTTTTCTTCTTTGAGCGATTTATTTTCTTTTTGCAGGGCTAATAACCTTACATGACTGTAAGTTTGAGAGCAAAAATAATGTACAGGGTCGGATCTATGAAAAAAATTATATAACAGTGCATTTGAGCTCGTTTCAAATGAAAACTGTCTCAGCTTAAATTGGACTAAAATGCTTTTTCGGTAGATGAAATTATCCAAAACACTTCAGTGGAAAGGACATTTCCCGAAATTACCGGATTCGCGAAATACCATTTTTTCATTAAATAGCATTTTAACAAATAACACATTCATGAAAACGGTTTAGTAACTTTAAAACTTAGAGTAAAATATTATGAATGTGGCCACCATTTTCGTTTACCACTTCTTTTATGTCAATTTAACTTAGTACCTAGGCCATGACTGCTCAGGCTGCCATGGAGTTTGTTTGACATTTACAGCTAAATAAGTAAATTAGTCAGTTCATAAGCAAAGAGGACAGAATATTAACTGAATATTTCCGAGAAAAATATAATTATAGTGCAAAGAAAATTGGGAATAAATTTCCTGGGGAAAATTGGGATATTGGAAAGATAGGATAGTTCTTAAAACATCTTTGGGAAACCGATAGGTCTATTGAACATAAGCGTGGAAGAGAAAGGAAGCGAAGCTCGAGAACTAAAGAAAATATTGGTAGAGTAAGGGTTGTTTTAGGAGATTTGCAGCCTGGCCAATCTGTTGGAACAAGGAAAATCGCTTCAATAGCTAGGATTTTCCGTACGTCAGTTCGAAAAATCATTAAAGAAAACTGCCATCTTAAAATATTTGAGAAAGTTTACTGTCAAAGACTTACGGCCAATGTAAGAGAAAAACGATTGGGAAGATGTAATTTGCTACAACGAAGACTCCGCTCTTGTGAAAACATTATAAAAATATGGTTTTCCGATGAAAAAATGTTTTATTCACGGCCACCTGCAAATACTCAGAATAAAAGGGTATATTCTGAAGTACAATTTAAGAAAGAAATTCCTTTAAAGCATCTTTTGATTGAAAAAAGTCATTTCTTGGAAGATGTAATGGTCTTTGTTGCAGTATCCATGTTGGGAAAATCTCGTCTGACTTTTGCGACGCTGGGGTGAAACTAAACTCAGAAACGTATCAGAAACAAATCTTGCAGCACCTATTACCAGAAATTGGAGATGTTTGTAACGATTACACTTTCCAACAGGATGGTGCTCCCTCGCACACTTTAGTACAAGGATGTTCTTGAGTGAAAATTGCCCGGATTATGTTGAGTCAGAAATGTGGCCATCTAACATCCCAGAATAAATCCGGTTAATTATTCAAGAATTTTCGAACAAAATGTGTATGACTGACAACGATTTGAAACAATTGAGCAGCTCAAAATAGAATGCAGTTTGTTTGTAGCAATTTTGAACAGGGTGCAATGAACGGGGCTATAAATTTATGGCGCAGACGACTTCAAAAAGTGGTAAGCAATAATAGTGACCACATTCATGATATTTTACTCTCAGTGTCAAAGTTACTAAATTGTTTTCATAAATGTGTTGTTTGTTAAAATATTATTCAACAAAAAAGTGGTATTTCGCGAATCCGGTAATTTCGGAAAATTTCCTTTTCACTGAAGTGTTCTGAATAGTTTATCTACCGAAAAAGCATATTAGTGCAATTTAAGCTGAAACAGTTTTCATTTGCAACGAGCTCAAATGCACCTGTTATATAATTTTTTTCATAAGTCCGACCCTGTATATTATTTTTGCTTTCAAATGTACAGTCATGTTGAGGACATGTTAGGTTATTAGCCCTGCAAAAAGAAAATATATCGCCAAAAAAAACGGAAGAAATATTTTCAATAAAAAAATGCACGCCTTTATTTCGGCCCACATTGTATATTCCTCATTATAATTATGTCAGCTGTAGAAAAATCCAACTTATCTGGAAAGATATATGGGACATTTCGGAGCCTCATATTTCTCAATCAAAAATAATTACCTACTATGATATTGATAGTACGGATTTAATCGAACCAATTTTTATAATTATTCTATTCAATAAAAGTTTACCATCCAGAAGTTTGAACCAACTATGCAGAGAGCTATCCAGGTATGCTTGAAACATCCATCACTTATCCATCAAGTCGATTCTGGAATGCATGTAGATTACGAAGTGTAATTAATCTTTTCCCACTCCCTGATGTAAAAACGCATTAAAACTTCTGCAAACACAACAAACATATATCCCGAGCTCGCTTTTTACGCCACATATATGCAATTTGTTTTATTTCAGTGACAGAGTTTGTGGTCGAAAGTTTTGCTCGTATTTCCAATTAGTTTTCGAAAGGGTTTCAACGAATTTGTCACTTTGAAATTACCGAAGTCGTATACACACCTGTTATTTGGAATTGACAGTAATTTCACAAAAATGGTTTCAATGCCTGAGATATTTAACCATTTGATTACTCAGGTAGATATGTAAAGAGGTAGATGAAGCTTTTTGAAGTAGTTCAAGGAACGACAAACTTGAGAAAATAATAATTTTATCTAAAATACCTACGTTCTCGCATTTGTTACATTCAATGAATTCAGATCATTAAGTTTTAAATATTTCTTACCTTTGTGTCAGTCGATCTATTTTCATCCAAATCGGTCTTCACCTCTTTGTTTGCAAGCATGGCACATAACAATTTTAACTTGATTTTGTACCCACACACATTTTGTGCATTAAAAACGCTCCTATTCGGAATATTTTCTACTTTTATCAACTTCTGTTCATTTGAGAAATTTAATTGCAAAACAAGCGTTGACTGGTTGACTGGCTAAGTATTGTAATAGCTGGAAAACTGTGATTATTGGCAACACTTCGGTTTTTTATTGGTAGAAAGTTGTATGTATGTATACAAGGTGGTCCTAAAGTGATTGTTCATAGAAATACAGTACCTACCTTCTCCTCCTTAAAATACTGCGATTCAAATCAACTAGCCTCAATAAAATGTTAATATTAAGAGAGATACAGGGTGTGAACATGAAGTTTTTATTCAATAAAAACACAATAGTTTGATGTTGGGGGTTTTTGGACATAAGAAATCATAATTTTGTACCTATTCTGATGTATTTTGTAGAGGGCGCCACATGATCCACGTATGCGGCATAAATGTACGCAAAACTCTTTTGCCTTTTACATTAGCGCTACTTTTGTGAAAAATTATAGCAGCCCCTTCATTACAACAAAAAAAGGTATACCTGTTAGTATCCCCAAATCTTAACGGTTGGAAGGATAATCACATTTAAGTGATCAACTACATGATTATTATTTAATGAAATTACGTTCAAAAAATGTAGTTGTGTGAATGATAATTTTTTTAAAGTATTAGAGTATAGAAGCAGTTGACATCAAAAATATGTTTGCTATGCAAAAGGCGGAAAAGTTTCGCGTACATTCATGCCGCATACGTGGCCCATTTGGCGCCCTCTACAAAATACATCGGAATAGGTACAAAATTATGATTTCTCATATCCAAAAACTCCCACAAATTTTTGTTCAAATACGTCAAACAGCGTTAAAGTTATTGTGAAAAACGGTAATGAAAATTCCATGTCCAACACCCTGTATCTCTCTTAATATCAACATTCTGTTGAGGCTAGTTAATTTAAATCGCAATATTTTAAAGTGACGATTGTTCTGTACATCTATGTACAATAACTTAAGGACCACCCTTCATATACCGAAATGACATTCACTGAGACCTAGAAATTCCATTGTGAACACTTTCTTCTACTTGGTTCCTGTCTGGAAGACTGCTATTTTTATATGACCCATTTTCCCGGGTAATTAAGGATATCACAGGCTCCAGTTTAGAAGTGTTCCTCTTCTATTCAGTTTTCTCCTAGATGCTGGTCCCTAAGATTGTATATTGTTTCGAATGTTATTTTTTCATTCAAAAATGCAATTTGAATAAAATTCCTCCTTTTTCACCATTTATATCATATTACTAGATACTTGGTTCCTGTCTCGAAGACTGCTATTTTTAAATGTCCTATTTTCCGGAGGCTCTAAGAATATCACAAGCTCCAGATTAAAGTGTCCTTCTTCTATTGAGATTGTATATTGTTTCGAATGTTATTTCCGGACTCGAAAATGATAATGAATAAAATCCTTTTTCTTAACTAGGTATTTATATTATATTACCCATGTTTTCAATTCTATATTTATTTTCATAAGTCTCAACACCTAACCTATATTCACAACACTAACTGAGAAAAGGTTTTATTTGAATTCTGGGACGGAAAATGATATTAGATTTCAATAATTCATCGGATTACTTTCACTACTTTTGATCAATATAAAAATGGTACTTTTCCCCAGTAGGTTTTAACATTGCTCCATTACCAATAGCTTTAATTCTTTTATGCATGGTGGTCTGTAAGTAATGGTCCAAAGTGGAATGGAAGATTCTCCGCCTAAAAATATCACAATTCGAGGCAAGTTCTTAGGATAAAATATTGGGGATTAGAAAGATACAGGGTGGCAAAGTTGAAATGTCATAAATATTTTTTCACAGTAAATTGGAAGATTTTGGATATTGGATATTTTATATATCCAAAATCTTCCAATTGACTGAGAAAAAACATGTTTGACATTTCAACTTAGCCACCATGTATCTTTCTGATCATCAATATTTTTTAGGCGGAGAATCTTCCATTACACTTTGGACCATTACTTACGGACCACCCTGTACAATGTACATGTAGTTTCAAAAATCGTATAATTTATCAACTTTGAGAGTGGACATTATTTGTATGGGGTACTATTCAAAAATCGATAGATGATTCATAATCGTAATTTGATTATGTAAGCACACGAAGTGTCATGTGGTGTTTTTGATTTATTTCGATCAAAACGGAATCAACAATGTTTGCAATAATTCCATCGTCCTGGCTCTCTTTGATTCATTTGTACAAACCTTCCACTCTGCGTTACTGTGTACGATATAATATGTTATTTTCATAACTATTTAAAAGAGAGTATCGAACACTGCGTCGCAATGCCTGAGTCTTTATCAAGTGGTTGCAAGAGGATGGTAGCATCCCTAATATCATATTATTTTGAGAAAGAACAAGATAACGGTGGACCGCTGATTCCTATTACTTCTGTGAGAGATGTAAGTGTTCAATAAATACATCATTGATACTGCAGTAACGATGCAATTCAACATGTGCAAGAAGATATCAGTTTCCAGTTAAACTCAGGGTTTCAAACTTGGACATCTTGAAATTTATGTATTTGATCATAAAATTTTAATAATTTCTGCTCTCATTTTTAAGTTGACTGTAATCTTATACAATAAACAACTTATCAACATAATTTTATGCCAACAACTGGAAAAAAGTTACAATGTGGCAGCGATGTGGAACATTTATTGTCATGTTTTGTTATTGCAAACTTATCGAAAATGAACCTAGGGCACAACATCTATGATACAACTGGTTATATAAGGAAGACTTGTCCTAAGTGAAGCTTAAGAACTTCCTGCGAAGCTGAGTAGAAGGGATATCTTAGGTATAAATGAATGTTAAATCCAAAGCATGCATGCATAGGTACATAAAAAAATACTTTGAGGTCACGCGGTGTTTGGAAGTAGCTACATGTTGAATACATAATGTAGCAGTGAATAATATTCAGAACATTCAAGAAATTCAAAGCCTCTTCAATAAACGAACCTGGAAATTTTAATGGTAATAGTGACACAAAGTATAATATAATTAACTGATGGTGTAGTGAAAAATTACCAAAGTGTGTTCCAGTCAATGGCATATGTGCTACTTCTTATACTATAATTTATGACAACCTTTTCAAACATACATAATTGTCTTGGATTAATATATTACGATTATTAATGTTGAAGGTCAAGGTTCACATAATTATCAACTGAGAGCTATTAGCGATGGCGAACCAGTCGGTTGACAGCTTGCATGAGCGTCCCGTGGACTTTTTTTCTACTTTTTGGGGTCACTTTATTTTATCAAAAATCATGGTGGTAACATTGATAATACGAAAAAAGTTATACGAACCGAATTATAGTTGTGCACTTCAAATTGATGTCAGTTCGATATTATCAGTTCGTTCAAATTACATTCGAGTCCAAGGAAAGTTTGAAAATAGTTTTTTTTTCTCAGGAGCCGTCCCTTCGCCGGTACCACCTCAGCCTCCTGGGCTTAATGTGGATTTGAGAATAGGTCAATAAAATTAGTACTCCTGTAAAAAACGTCTTGCAATATTTCGTTGACTTGACATCTGACCATATCAATTTAGTAGTGAAGGTAGATAGTTAGACGATTTTCAAATCTATATTTTTTGAATATCTTGTCACATTCATGAACGATATGACTTCATCGCTTACCTTTAATCAAATACATCCTCAATTGACCGATTCTTCATTCAATTCCAGGAGTTCACAAACCAACGCGGTAGCGGTCACGTTTTGTACCGCAGCGGTACGAGAATGGGCCAGTATCATTTGTTGTCGGTATAGGACATATATGGCTCTTCGGACTATATCCTGATTTTATCTGAATTCATACGCGTCACTTACTTTCAGACACAAGATTACTGCCTGGGAAAAAAGTTTATACTAACTCAAATTCTGGGACAATATTATTGAAGACGATTATCCCCACTCTCTATTTTATCTAGAAACTTATTTATCTCAACCCCACTAAAACCATCCCGATAGCCTTCACTAAGAAAAGAAAACTCAACCTCAAAACCATAAAACTTGATAGGAACGAGATTGAATGAAGACAAGAAGTCAAGTATCTAGGTTTAACTTTAGACAGTAAACTCCTGTGGAACAAACACGAAAAGGAGATAACAGACAAGGCAAAATGGCTATAATGGTGTGCAGGAACCTGGCGGGAAGAAACTGGGGCTGTAACCCAAAAATCTTAAGCTGGATGTACACTGCCATAGTGAGACCAATCATCACTTATGGAGCTATTGCGTGGAGTAGTAGAACAAGCCTATTAACGAAGAGAGAAAACCTCTCCAAAATTCAAAGACTAGCCTGTACATGCATTACAGTAGCAATGAGAACATGCCCAACGGCAGCCATGGAAGTGATTCTCAACCTCACCCCTCTACATATGGTGGTGGAAAGTGTTGCAGAAAGAACAAGATACAGACTAAGTAGAGAGGAAATCATTAAAAAAAACCACCTCCTCAATTCTCAGAAATCAGACAACCTGGGACATGCCACAAGACGGTATGATGAAAAA